>JAVJGG010000054.1:41553464-41593682 GCA_035590195.1 Aviceda cuculoides
CGTTTGCTGACCTCTCTTGAGTAATGCTCATGTGTATTTATTACTTAAGCATGTCATCATTACCAAAGCCCAAGAAAAAAGGGAGGAAATCTAGATAGTTTAGAAAATCTTGTACCTCTGCAGTTGTCACATGGACTGTTTTGCTTTGTGTTTTTTTTCATGTGTACAGTGATGAAAGTTCATTTCATATTTTAGAAAAATTAAAATATTTAGGTTAGAAATACCAGTTCACAGAACACCTCTCATACATCCATGATATTTCTCTGGAAAATGTAAGAGAGAAAATTAACTCATTCAAAAGAATGACACAGCAGTTAGTGGATTCAGTAATTCCAGGGGATCTTTGAACTACTTACCTGGCTGAAACTCTCAATCATATTCGTTCTTTGAAATCTTAATTTCTCTTTCAACTTATTGCATGGAAGTGTATTTAATTTCATAAATGCTTTTCATTTTACTCATACACTTAGTAACATTGAAATGAGACATTTCTTCTTTCATTTTCTCATCATGGAAAAGTCATGAAAATGTGAGAGCAATGCAGTGGATGGAAAATTATTGATTCTCTCATAAACTTGGCCAAGAGAGATTCAGTTATATATTTACTAAAATAATTTCAGAATACAGCAGTATTTTCAAAGTTGGACAGGTGCTAAGTATTTTGTTTTGTTAAGTTGGCTAACCTTCCATAAATCAAGTATATCCCTTCTCAAGTTATTTTTAATTGTTTCTGTCCAGCTTTTCAGTGAGCTACTTAAAAACAATCTTACCATACTTTTCAGATGACCAATTCTGCTTACTAATACTAACTTTTCAAGAAAGGGCATCAATATCCTCCACCTTCGCAGAAAGAATTTCAATTACTTGTACACTTCTCAGGTTGTTTTGGTTCTAAGGATCACAGACTAAGCCCACATGAACATTTTAGCTCAGGTGTTATCTTTTGAAGCAATTTTCCTGATCATTTCCTTTTAATAATGCTTTCATTCTTATTAGGGACTGGTCTTGGATCCCCATGCAAACTGGATTTTGGAATGAAAGTGAGTAGAAGGTAAGCTTTGGCAAGCATTCGGTCCACAGCATGACTAGAACTAGCCCAGCATTAAAGCCTACTGAAATGTGTGAAAGCCAGATCCTTAGTACAGACTGTTTCATTTTATTAATCTGCTTATATTGGTCTCTGCTACTTGCTAGTGTGGACACAGTTTCCAATTGGACTTTGACTTCATAGACCCTCACAAGGTGCAGAACCAAATTCTAAAGTCATTTAGGCACTTAAAATGTCATTAAAATGTATACAGGACTTAAGGATGTGTTCTCCTTGGGATTTATGAAAATTTCATTAATTGGTTATCTGCATCTTTAAAAGCCTAAGTATCTTTGCAAATTGTAACCTTATATTTCTGTGCTGCAGTTCCACTTTCTTAAAATAAGGGTAAATGGTAATACCTAGTTTGACAGAATCTGATGAGGATAAATATATTAAAAATTATGAGCTGCTCAAATCATGGAATAAGAGAGTTAAATCAATCCGTAACATAGATTGCTTTCAGATATCACAGATCAAGGTTAAACAAAGGCTAAAGCTCTGCATGCATGATTTGCAAATGCAGTTATGCTAATAGCATGATGATCTTAATTAGATGATCAGCTGCATATCTGACTTTTGATAATAAGTCCTAATGTGACTTGCTAATCAATGTCAGATATGGGAATAGAATGTAGAATTTCTGACTTGTGAAGCCATGCACTAATTGCTAAGCCAGACTGCCTCCCTAATGTCATCCTTCATTTCAAAATGTTCTATCTACTGCTCTTACTCATATAATGTATTATTGGAACAGCTTTTGGTAGATCCACAGACTGTTAAGTCCAGAAGAATCCACTATAATCATACTATCCAACTTCTAAATAACAAGGACCAAAGAACTTCTTGCCGTTTCATATTGGGACATTATTGTTTTTTCTTTTTACCATAAATTAACATTATCAATCTTAATTTTTGACTGGGCTACAGAACATTTTTTTCAAAGACATCTAATTTTGATTTTGAGATTCCAAATGATGATGAATTTGTCACTTTCTATGAGAAGAAATGTCAGTTATTAATTGCCCTCAATGTAGTGAGATGCTCAAAAATAAGGTTAGATTCATCCTGTTTTTAAAAGCTGCATTTAACTGCCAGTTAAAATGTTTCTGACTTCTGCTTTCAGCCACAGTAGTATCTTGTTATGCCTTTAACTGCTAGATTAAAGATTCCTACATCTCAGATCATAGACTGCTGTATAAAGGAGACTATGAAAGAAAATTAATCACTTTAATCACATCGCTTAATTCACTGTGGGAAGTAGTTCACATAGCTAAGAAAATAATAGAATTATTTTTGCTTCAACTGTAATGTTTTTCTTTTTAAATTAGCAATATCTCAAAAAGGAACTATTACAAAAATGGATTTTAAAGTGAAACTGAAAGATTTGGCTGGATTCATTCTTCTTTCCAATGGACAATCCCTGTATTCTATACCTGAAGAGCAGGGAAAGAAAGGCAGGAAACAATTTTTTCTTCCTGAAACTGAAGTGTGTAGTTGTCAGCTGTTTCTTTGGGGTTTGTTGACGCATCAGAAAATCATCTTAACTGGGATTCCCATTAATAAACTCACTGGAATAAATACAGCTGTCAAAGCAAAATAGGGTATTGTGGATTTTTCACACACAATAGATCATTAGCCCTTCAATGGACAAACGTTAGAATTAATAAAACTGAAGAGGTACATGAAGCTATTATGACAGCGCACTGAATTGAAGCCTCATTTATATAAAAGTATTATGTGAAATAGTCCAAAATTTTATATCGGGAGGATGCTTGTGTATAAAATTGCTATCAATTGAAAAGATTAATATAAAATTGAAGAATGAAAACTTAGCTTACAAAAAAGACAAAAAAAAAGGTGTTTTTCCTCCTGAATACATAGTATTATATACAATGGTACATGTGCGATAATATGTGCAAAAAACCAAATTTATGAAAAAATCTGTTATACCTGTATTTAATTTTATCTCTACAAAATTATATGTTAATAGATTCTGGCCTAATTGTAACATGATGTGTTACTTTTCATCTTACGCAAAATTTTGCTGTGGGGAAGGAGAAAACAGCAAGATGTTTCTCATTAAAAAAGTGCATGTTTGCTGCTGCAGCTGCAGCTTTGGCTTCATTACATAGTTTGAGCTCTCAAAGGGCATAGAAAGAAACAGTAATAGCCACTATGGCCCCAAACTTATCACCTCCTAAATACAAATGGAAAATTTAGACAGGAAGAAAATTAGACTTGGTTTCTCTTCTACTAAAAAACTTTCACTAGAGAAAAAATACACATGAAGTTATATAGTCAAACCATTGCTAGTGAACCAAATTCTAGAAAAGAAAATAATAACTTTTCAGTAATTTTGAAAAGGTCCAATTTCCTTTTTCTCCCTTTGTAATGTGCTTTTCCAATCTGTCTCCTTTTCACTAAGAAAGCCTGTATGATAAAGAACTATACAAGTAGAAGTTCAGCTCCCACAGAGGAAAAAATCCACCATGTAATTCTTTTGAATATGTACACATGTATACCAAAAGATTCCGTCTAGATAGCAGTAATATCCACAGTATAAATTATGGAATAATATAAGAACATGTATTTATCATGAACTTTGAACTCCTCACCTTTGCTCTGCTCATGAATTCATTCCTCCTGGGATGAGTGGAACAGTACCAGACAGCCAGAAATCTGCCAAAAGTGGGAGTTCTATGAGACTGAACAAAAAGTTGATTTGCAAAGTGAAAATAACTGGAAAAAAAAAAATTATAGGGAAGTTCTGAAAAGTAAAGGGAGGGAAGGTTTCTGCCTTTCTTTTCCCAAATGTAAGATTCATTTCTTTGTATTTTTTCCAAATTAAAACACATGAAATAAAATAAATTTTAAGAGCCTGGCAAAAAAAACCCAAAAAACCCAAAAAAAACCCTACAAACACCAGGGTGGAAAATGGAAAAGAATGAACCACAGATAAGCACCCTTAATCACAGCTCTTAACTGTATAGTGGAACGTGCTGAGTGGTTCAATGTTAGTTTATAAATTTGGATGAAATGGAAAAAAATCATGTATTAAATAATAAATGAGGAACTGGAAAATAATAAATTCCAAAGACTCTGGAAGCAAAAATTTTAATAGTTTAAATAACGAAAGGTCAATAAGTTTTATTTAGATCAAGTAAAATAACTTTTTGTCCTGTATTAATATACCTTGTAATTCCAGTGATTAATATTCTAGAGAAGGAGCATCTTTGTTAGTTTCATTATGCTACAGTGTAAAAACTAGCCACATGCATCCTACTGTTATCCTTCCAGTACACTCTCAGCCAACACAGAGAAGATCTGAATTATGTTTCTAATATTTACAAGGTTAAAAAAGAAAGGATACTTTAAAAATTATATCTCCTGACAAATGCAAAAAAGATGGCTAATTTTAAAATGTTACCTTCTAAAGAATCCCCAAAAGGCAGACACATTTCTGCAGGAATTAAATAGAATTATTTTGTACATAATTGAAACTCTGAAACCATTGCTTACTTACCAAATTTGACCTTGGTGCTTAGTGATAACAAAAGATGTAATATCTCCTTTGTCCATCCATTATAAACAGACATCAAATATTGCAGAGGGAGCATCTGGTTTTAAGAGGCACTTACTTTGGAATGACAGACTCAGACATGTAATGTACTAAAATGATACATTTTGATTTCTATTACTGGCCTTCACAATTATCATCAGTATCTCTATAGTGTGTTTTTCCTATTCTGCCAAACAAACCATATTTCTGTTAATTATATGACTAAATTAGTCATTCCAAACTTAATACCTCCTAAAGCCATCAGCAGATGTTCCCTTTATAATCATAGATGTCATTCTATAAATGATTGAAAAGGGGATGTTAAATGGAGTGCTACGAGTAAACGCTAACTTTGGCATTCTTCTTGTCTAACTTTAGCTGTCTAAGAGCGTAGCATCTGGCCTGCCTCAGCCAAAGGGGCTGTCTCCATAGGCAGCGACACTTCCAAAAGGAAATTCATCCCGTTTAAAAACACGCAGAAGAAACAACCCCGTCACACTCTTCAGTGTCTCTAGAGGCAGCCTGGTTATTTAGCCCCGGCAAAATCGCCGCCTTCTAAACTGCAAACTGGTGAGGCTGATGCCGTCTTTTAGCTGGATATGGCGACAAACTGCAGGCCAGGTTCAGTCCTTGGTTTCAGCTGACCTTGTTTTATGTTTCAGTTAGATCGGAAACCCAGTCTTGCGGGAAAAGCCGTCTCCGCATGGTAAGTAATACTTGTCTCGGCCACTTCCACAGGTGGCCTCCCAGTCAAATGCAAGTCACATGAGGTCTCAGAAAATATTCTTAGACCGATGATGCTTATTCTGAAGTTAAAGTCAACAGTAATAAACAGTAATAAATTTATCTTACATATGGGTTCAACATAAGTATGTAATGCAATATTTTTGAAACACAGAGGACAGATGGAGCAGAGAGGCAATGGGAGGAAAAGGGATTTACTTGGACTTTCAGTTGCATCCTTTAAGAATACCATGTCTCATCTATTCTCTTCCTTGCTGCTTTATCAATCTGCACCACAATTTACTACTGAATGGATCTGCAGGAGAAAAAAAAATTACTGTTTTCCCTCTAAATAGCTATCAGCATGTTCTTTCTCTATAAATCCTAGTGAGATCCCTGGTGGTGGCATAACTGTTAACAAATACAGAAAGTGATATGGAATAGCTCCATTTCCCCAGCATATTAAAACTACAGTTGTCAGCATTTAATGTCTCTGATATCCTTAACCCCCTACAAGTTGTGGAATTAGCTAAAGCTTTGCCTCCAGGTATCCCATCAGGATGCTCCAACACAGAGATTTACATTCCGTGTAACTCTTTAGGAGTAAAATATCTTTTTTGACATACTTAATGCGTCATAATAACTGCAAATTTATTGTATCAAGCAATAACCACTTTCTCCTTCATACATGCCTGGAGCAAGGAAGAAACATCACTATTACCATAAGTATGCTACACTGAATGAACAAATATATAGAAGCCTTACTGCAGACTTCAATCATTTACATTATTTTTAAATTATATAATTTTAAAATATGTTCTTTTTAGAGTCATAAATGAGAATGGAACAGATGGTAAGAGCTTAATTTAGACTAATTTGTCTATTAAAATACACTGCATTGCCAGTGAGTCTTCATTATAACACTAGCTCATTACAAGGGAGTTGTAATTTATGGGGTAGACGGAAAGGTATTGGACCTTTAGGAAAAGTTTACAATCTTAGAGGATTCACTAGGAGAAGTGAACACAGATGAGCATTTCAATATAAGATTTTTGAGAAAAAATGGGAAAAGCAAGAAAGACTTGAATTAAGATTTATGGTCCTTTCAGACTTCCCAGTGTTTCTAGACAGAAAGGGTATTCACATGCACAAACAAAAGGACCTAAGAACCCTCTTTATATAATTTTATTAATGGATTTCTTAGTTTGCACTGACTTTTAAACATTCATCAATGTAGAAGATTACTGTTTCACATTACAAAAATAAAGACATTTTTATAAGTAAATTCTTGGAAGTATTTTGAATAAGCAAATTATGCATATTAGAATTCATTATTGTATTGTTCTCTGTTAAAAACTTATTTTACAGCTTTTTTTTTTTTTAGTATGAAAGCCCAATAAGGCTGTTAATGTTTTCAATCTGTATTAAAATTAATTTTATGTTCACTGTCTATCTTTAGGGAAAAGGAATGAGCAACAGGGAGGCAAAAAGCATACATAGGATATATCAATTTGGGTTAATCAAAGCTAAAGGTAGTGAATGTGAGAGACTTTAAAGGGACATAGAATATAGAAAGTGTAAGTTTCTTTCAGAGAAAATTCTCTGCTGATATAGTCAAACTGACACTAAGTGAAATAAATCTTCGGGGTCTTCATATACCTTCCCCATGTCTAAGTTATGTTACATAATACATATGCGTATGTATGTGCATAACTTCTTATATGGAAATGCAGTGTTCATGTCTGGTTGTGGACTAGCAGCAATAAGAGAACACTGACAATGATTAATTATATTTAAAACTGCAGTATCATGTAAATCCTATAAATTTTAATTGTGACAAAAAGTTAGAATAATTGATTAGCGATGGTGCTAGGGCGACAAGTTCACATCCTCCCACAACCCTGAGGAAAAGCAAAACCATAACTAACAAAATAAAATCCCAATTCCTAAATGAGGGCCATAATCACAAACTCCTGGCTAGTTTAGTATTCTCCATCTTCCTTGTTGAAAGATGGGCAATCAAACAATGCAAGATTCGCTGGGACTAAAGCAGGTATGGTTCTGTATCTAGTGGTTAGAGAATTATTTTAATGTGTCATTTAAATTTGATGTGTCATGCAAATTTATTGTACCAAGCATTAATCATTTTCTCTGTCATACATGTCAGGAGCAAGGAGGAAACAGAAGTTTAGGACAGAAAAGTCCTAAACTCTGGTTTGCCCCCAGCACGAGATAAGTATTTCTTCCACAATTGTATAACGTCTGAGAATTATCCACATATCCAAAGGCAATTTCTGATTATTTTAGAACTAGGTTACCGATGAAGATTTGCTGTGCAATATCTAATTTTCTAGTCTTATATGAATGTGTTTTATTTGATGCAAACAAAGTATTCTGCTTTCCAAAATGACTGAATAAAATCAAGCTTTGCTCAATTCAGAAGCTCACACACAAATATGGCTGGCATGAAGTGGAAAAAAAAGAAATAAAGACCCTTCCTACAAGGCTACCAGTTTGTTTTAAAACACTAACTAAATTTCACATAATGGTAGTTTCAATTGGTAGCAAGAGCCTCAGCTCCTGGATTATATTAAACTAGAAAAATTAAGGAACAGGATAACATTGTATGATTTCCTCTTCTCAAATTACTCTGAAGCTTGCCAAATATGTATCTTCTCAAGGCTGTTCCAAAACCATGAATAAGTGTCTAATATTCCCCATAGCATCTATCTAATTTACAAAGTATATTTTATAAATATTAGCAGATATGTTTTATCTTTCTGTGAAATATCCAAACAATTACTGAAGTGTAATACATGGGTGATGACATTTGGTACTACAGTAAGAGAAAACATTTGCAAAATTTTATATGTAGTATGGACTTTAATTTTTAAGTAGAAATGAGCAAATAAACACAAACAAAGTGCAAACACCACAACTTGATGAACTAAGAAAAAAGGCAGTTTAAGATTGTTATGAATAAAATTTCAAGTCACTTCTTGGCATGCATAAACTATTTTAAAACATATTTATAAGAACTAATTTTTGAAAGTGTATAAAAAGTGAAAAAGTCAGAAAACTAGTCATATATCCTAGTGTAATCATTTTAGACTTAGCATCGTAACTCCCACTTGGTCTCCCAAAGCACCCCTTCCACCTCCATTTTTTAGAGCAGCAGACGTTGTTTCATTTTATTCTAAGTTGGGCATATAAAAGCAAGTCTCTCACACAGTCCAGTTCTGTTTCTCCCTATTGACTACAAAGGGAGTTTAAGGTAACTAGCTGAAACTTAAACATCTAACTTCTGGGTTTCCAAAGTTCTGTGAAAGCAATTCCACCCTACTTTTAAAATGTGATTGTGTTATATGTCTTCCTTGCAGTATATTTAAATACTAGCTTTAAATGAGCCATTTTACTATGGCATGAAGTCCGACACAAACTATTCTGCTCTACCAGGAAACTGTCTAGTCCTATTAGTTGCACATACAGGGGTCTGACTTTCTGCAGGGTGATGCCTATATGTGTTTCATACTTACCTGCAAAACAACATCTTCCACCCCAAATTTGAACTTCACTAACCTTGGCTACCAGCTATTCGGTATTTTATGTAGTCCTCCTTTAGATGAAATATATGTATAAATATTTATAAAAATATTCTGGTATCACATAAGCTTCTGCAGGTACTTAAAGACAAAAATCAAGTAACATTCTCAAGCAGTAATCATGCAATAAACTGAGGAGTTCAAGCTGCATGGCAGACAATAAGCTGTAGTTGTAGTTATTGTAATATTCTCCAAGTTTTTAACACTTGTAAAAAGTCTTTGTATGCTACCAATACCAAAATGAAACACAGTGTTCCTTTAATAGTCTCATCAAATATAATTTCTTCCTTCTTAAGAAAATCCTCCTAGATCAAAGATCATGTTGGATATTTGTCAAATATCACTTGCTCAGTTTCAGTCAAACATATTCAATGATCTTTTTGAAGCTTGTGTTTTCCCACATTAGAGATCATTTCCTAGAAGGTGGTTCTATATATAAGGAGAAATAATTAGCATGAAGAGTATTAGACTATTTCCAGAAAGAACGAAAATATTAGCAATACTGGTCAATACATTTAATGAAAAATATATTCTGTGAAACAAGATTGATATCATTCTATTAAAGACTAAGTCTAGTAAAAAAATTTAACTGTGTTAAGTTTAAATGCATTTAGGCTTATTTTAGATATACACCTGTCTTCAGTTAATGTCTTTGAGGCACACTGAGATCCTCACATGAGAAGGACTGTATTTCATAAGTGCGAAAATAGTTTGACACTATCTCAAACTTTGGAGAATTCCCAAAAGAAAACTCCAATCCTCTGGCAGCCAACAATATGTTATGGGATTTACTACATTGCCTGCAATAAAAGTCTTGGCAGTCTGGCTTCAGGAAGGGTTGCAAGGATGGCCTTGGTCATCCCAGTACTGAACCCAACCTCTGAAAGTCTTCAGGGCTGTACAGATACATGCTGCATGCCAGGATCCACACTCTTCAGGGATTCCCTGCGGAGAGGGTGGACTTAGAATCAAAAAAACCAGCTTCAGGATGAACAATGAAAGGATTAGTATCAGTCTTTAACGCTAAAAATAGTGATGCTGTGAATGGACATAAACCCAAAGCTATTTGTTTACCTATTAAATATAAAAACATAGCATCCTATGTATTCCTGCCTTCCAAAGGTATCTAGAAATAAATCCAAATACAGGCAGGTTCTGAAGGATGGAAATGGAAATTCCCTGCTCTTCTGTTTGGCCTCCCTGGAAGATTCAGTGTTGCAGGGCTATTAATTGTGGAGTGCTCAGTGCCCTTTCAATGGGTATTGAAAAGGCAGGGCTTCATTTGGTTCCAGGCTTTCAAGCAACTGTAAATAAAATGCTCTGCTCTTTTCTCTAAAGAGTAACAACACTCTAAAGAGTGACAATAATGCAGAACTGTACCACAAATGGTTTCTGAAAGCAATAATAGATTTCTATAAGTTTAATAGAAATTCACTTTTCTGTATCTTACTGGTAAAAGTGATGGTTCCGGATGATTAAATGAAACGTGTAAATATTCAGAAAGGTTTTATAAACTAGAAACCTTTCACCTAGTCAAAGCAGAGATTTTTTTTGTTTGAATAGCAAATATACAATAAGATTTATTTTCAAAATCTCTTAGAAAATAGTCAGGCTAATGTCTCATAGAAATAATCTGAATGTAAGTCCAGCGAAGCACTTATTTACTCAAGTATTACTTTCTAACTGCTAAGCAATTTCAAAGCTACATTATTCTTATCAATCTGCTCCATAGTTTATCTCTTAAAACATTCAGCTTACAAAATCCTTCCTCTACAGAGACAGACATTAAGATTCATAGCAGCACATAACTGTGTAATGGATGGGTGAATATTTGTTTGGTCTACAGCTAAAATTAACATCTCCGCCTCAGATTTTAGTTATGAAATAACGGATGCCAGTGTGCAGTGGGGCCAGTGGCTCCCTTGGGTTGGACACTGAGAGCAGCAGAAGGTCCCCAAGGGTCACCCCCTTGCCAGGGAGCAGGGCAGGCTGGGGGCCAGTTGGGGGCATTCCCAAGTCCCCAACATCGGGCATCTCCCTGGGGACAGGGCCAGGCTGAGGCCAGGCTGGGACATCAGCCCACAGGTCCAGCCCAGCTCAGTAGCAGCCGAGGTGGTGAGGACAAGGCTTTGGCAGAACTTAGAACCTGCTGGGGCAGGGACGATGTCCCTGGCTTGAGCTGAAATGGGGTCCTGGGCCCATGGATGGGGCAGGGGCTGGGGTCACAGGTGAGGCTTCTCAGGGCCATTAACACCACCTGGTGTCCTCAGGGTCCTGACAATGTAGATCAATTTTAAAAAATGAATAAAGTAGTAGAAGATGGAAAAAGCAAAATCCTGTTAGCAAAAGGAAGGCTTTAAGTGTTGGAAGTCACCTGAATAGAAACTTTTCTTTGTCCTTGAAAACACTTCCTGTTCTTTTTCCCGACCATTCTGGGTTCGTGTGGTGGGATTTTGGTAACGGGGAAGGGGCTGCAGGAGTGGCTCCTGTGAGAAGCTGCCAGAAGCTTCCCCAGCTCCAAGTCGGACCTGCTGCTGGCCCAGGCTGAGCCCATCGGTGACGGTGGTAGCGCCTCTGGAAGAACAGAGTTAGGAAGGGAAACCTGCAGTGCGGGAGGAGATGGGAATGTGAGAGAATCCCCTGTGCAGATACCGAGGTCAGTGAGGAAGGAGGGGAGGAGGAGCAGGGGAGGAGGGGATGCCCCCACAGCCCAGGGAGAGAGGACCCCACGCTAGAGCAGGGGGATGCCCCCAAAAATGGCCGGGACTCTGTGGGGAAGCCCGTGCTGGAGCAGTCTGTGCCTGAAGGACTGCAGCCCGCGGGGAGGACCCACGCTGGAGAAGTTCGTGGAGGACCATCTCCTGTGGGAGGGACCCCACGCTGGAACAGGGGAAGAGTGAGGAGTCCTGCCCCTGAGGAGGAAGGAGCGGCAGAGACAAGGTGTGATGAACTGACCTCAACCCCCATTCCCCATCCCCCTGCGCTGCTGGGGGGAGGAGGTGGAGAGACCTGGGAGTGGAGTTGAGCCGGGAAGGAGGGAAGATTGGGGGGAAGATATTTTAAGATTTGGGTTTACTTCGTCTTGTCGCTGTTTTGATTTGATTGGTAGTAAATTAAATTGATTCTGTATTTTTCCCCAAGTTGAGTCTGGTTTTTTGCCCATGACCATAAGCAGTGAGTGATCCCTCCCTGTCTTTGTCCAGACCCGTGAGCTTTTCTTTGCATTTTCTCCTTCCCATCCCACCAGGGCCAGGGGCAGAGGAGTGAGCCTGGTGGTGCTTTCTTGCCAGCTGGGCTTAAAGCATGACACCTGTGAAACACTGATATCTGTGTACCCTCACTTCACTGGACTTCTGTCAAGGCAGATTCATTTAAGACTAGGAAGTATTTGAATACCATTGGAACAGGAGTGTCGTACTATAAACAGATTTGGCTGCACATTCAAATAAAGGCCCGTGGAAGGGGTGTCCCTGGTTGCTGGCACCCCTTGAGCATCGCACGGGAAGGCTGTGCCTCTCCTGGTCAATTCAGGCTTGACCAGCAACGTTCCCATGCATGGGAGGCATTTCCCCGTGAGAGGAAATTGTTAGACCATCCCCCAGGGTGAATTTGTCCCAGCCCAGTTAGAAATACCTCCAAGCCATTGCCAGGATTGACATGGGGTTGGAGGAGTCCAGCACTTGTTCCCAGTTGGTGTTTTGGACACAGTCAGCCTGGCTGGATGGTGAAGATGTTTGCTAGGGTAGCTGAAGACCATGACCTACCAGTTGGCCTCGATGCTCAGAAATGTCCCCAGGCACATTTCATTTCCTAGTACCGATACAGCTAGAGAGACAACCACAGCCCTGTGTATATTCCCAGTTAAATAGAGAGGCAAACAAATCACTTACAAAGAAAAAATATTAAATTAAAATAAAAAATTTTAAAATTTCCATTGACAAAATGTGATCACTTTTGACCGGTTTTACTAAATATCAGAGATTTTTTATAACCTTCACACAGAAACTCATCCCATGAAGAGTGGAGTTTTGTTTTCTTCTCCTTTGCTGTACAGGTCTAGCCGCTGCTACAATGAAATATGACTCTCGTTTTGGTTTTAATGATCTGACAGAGGCCCGTAGGGGAGGGCCTCTCTCATTTCTTACAAACAAGAATAATTAAATAAGATACAAATAAAGTCTTTGGGGTACATTTTCTTAAAAGCTTCCATAAAATAGGGTTACAAGTCACTGTTGATCCAGGTCTTCGTAGTCATTTTTAATGATAAGAGATTTCACACAGGATATTATTTAAAAAAAACCCAAGAAATGTCACTTTTGTATTAAAAGATTAACTATTTCTTGATATTAGGCATATTTGTAAATTTTAATGAAAAAAGATATTAGAGGGGACCACCAATTGTGAAATTTTAGCATAAATTTGAAACCAAGCTCAGTTAAAACACTGCATGTTCAAAGCTGGGACTTTGAATTTACCTGTTATGAATATGAACTAGGAAGTTCCAGTTTATGAGCAAGATTTTCTGACTCAGAGCTTGGGCTCAGAGGATCCACTGGGTCCCTTTTGGAGCTGCTCCTGAGAATCTCAACTAACTCTATTTCCCAACGTCTGTGGAGGACCTCACTTTGGCTAGAGGATCCCCCAGTCGCAGCAAATATCACGTACTTACCTCTTCCACCTTAAGGCATCCTGAAACAACCGTACCCGAGGCTCTCCACCCATCCGTGCAATGCTATCCTTTCCCTTTTGGAATGTGCCATCAGTTTAACACCCTGCAACATAATGCAAACCTTTAGAAGAGGAATTTCAGAAGACAGAGTCCAACTGAAACCTTACAGAAATGCCCCCTTTCCTTTGCAAATACAGACCAGAGGCAAAATTTTAGGGTATTAGTTCGGTTTCCTGCTCTGGGGAAAGTTTTTATATGAAGAAAAACCATGCCTGTTCATAACCCCGTATAACCCAGCTAAAATCAAATGTCAGATCCCCATAAGCATCTGTCCCTCAGCCAGAGGTTGTTTTTCTTCACGGATGAATCAAACATACTGAGTAAATCACATGAATCACCAACGGAAACATCATCTTTACAGCATCATCTCACATTTATGAATAAGGAGCTTGTTTTGCAGGTCCCTAGAGAAGAAATAAAGCAGTGGGAGCTCAGGGAGGGGCCCAGGACTTTCACAAGCATTTTGTTTTAATAGATCACGAACAATAAAGTGTCTCCCTCCTCCCATCAAAAAAATTATAGGCAATTGCTTTACAAACCATCCCTCAATTTAGCAGTACTTTTATTAATAAGAAAATGCTTACGCTGATGACATAGCTCAATAACCCAGTTATAAATCGTATAAATCTGTTGCAATGGCTACAAATGAGCAGCATGATTTATGAGTGGGGCCACTGACTTCTACACCTGACATAAAACTTTGTAGGCAATCAGCCACATGTTTCATTTTAGTTTTATATTTGACATATAAATCAGGCAGTGAAAGGGACTCTCTCTCCACCCCCACTCCTCCCCTTTAAACAGATGAAGCAAATATTTTACAAGCAACATGTAACTCACTGTAGCAAGGACACAATACGAGCTATGGAAAATATTATGCTGTGATTTCATGAGTTTCATGTGAACCAACAGGAGGTACAGTGACCTGCCCTGCAGAGCAGGCAGGAGAGCAGGCAGTTAAGAGGGGAATAACCATGCAGGTCACCACGGAAAAACACTCGAGAAAAGAAGATGTTTTCCTGCACTACGTGCCCCATTTATTTCCAGGTTTTGCAAACCTGTGGAAGGTTCCCATCTTCCCCACCCGAGCAGAGCAGGGTTTGGCCCTGCTTTTGAGGTCAAGGTGTCCAACACAACCCCATAAAGGTGATGTGGCCTTCAACAGAATGGAGCAGAAAAGGAAACTCAGCAGTCAGTAACTGGATTTTTGAGGGTTGCTTTTCATAGGTGCTAATAAAATAACTCTTTGCATCGCAGGATCCCTCCCCTCTTCAGATGTTACAGCAGAGATGCCTTATAGCTCACAGCTTCAAACATGAGCCCCAGCTCAATGCTGAACAACCATCTTTTTAAAAAAAAGTATATGCACTGGGAGCACGTTTCAGTCATTTTAGGGCATTGTGGGATAACTTGCAAGTTCTTCCTGCGTTTGTGTGTGAACCAGCTCCAAAGAGTGTCAAAACCAGAAAGACTCCTTCATGCGTCTGAATCTCAAGATGAGTCAGATCTTTGTGCAAAGTACTGCCTGAAATTAGGCAGCTAGATATTTGCCTTAGAAACCCAAAGAAATGTTGCCTCAGTTGTCTAGATGCAAATTCAAATGTCTGATTTTCAGCAAGTGTAAAATCAGACCCACAAATATGAGCAATTTTCTAAAGGTAGGATGTACAGAAGTGAGACAAAATGTAGAATAATATAAGACAACCTAAAGAAAAGGTTATTTTAAACAAGTGGTATAAATCTGTATTACTTTCACCCAATTGCACAAGTTAGCTTATCTCAGCTGGATAAAGTCCTGTCAAAGCTTTTCATATGTTCTCCTCCAGGGATGTGAATTTTTCCGTAACAGAGGTGTCGGCCATTTCTGGAAAGCGCTCTCTGTGAGTCAGGCACGTACTACTTTTCCATTTTCTCAGAAGAACTCTTTAAATACACTTGAGGCAATGGAAAGCCATCTGGAGGCAGAGGTTGAAGGATGGGTTATGACTGCTTCGTTCAGTGATGCAGAGCTCTGAAGACGGGGTAGTAAATGGACTATCCAATGTTACAGCAAGATTTTTGTCAGAATGAATCCACTATTTCTTTACTTTTAATCTTCAGTGATTTTATGTGATATGTTTTATACAGGCCTCTTGGAAACCAGTTAGGCTCTGATCACCGATCCGGGTTACATCACCATCTAATTTCTAGTGCAGACGAGGCATTTGCATAACCTCAGGTGATAACTACATCTTCAGCAGAAATATCTACAGTCTCACTAAGACTGTTAATGTCTTGTCTACTCTAAGTAATCATGTGTGCTCCAGCTTAATCAGACAACATTTGATTTCTCTAGTGTGTATTCAAAGTGGAAAACAGATGATTTGTTTATCAAGATGAGCTTCTTTGAGCATAGCTGAGGTCTCATTATTTATTAAAAAATAAGTTGTAAAAATACAGGAGAAAGCCAAACTTACACCAGCTGAGAATTCCTTCTGTATGTTTTTCAGCTGCTCATGACCTTATGTCTTTCTTTTCACTGGGAGGTAATGGAGTTGATTTTCCCATACACAGAAGGGGCACTGGATACTGGAAAGTTTACATCTCTAAGTGTTTGTCTTAATTAAATATGTTGAATGAGTCCTGGAAGAATGACAATTACGATCTTCTCTGCATGCAAATTGACATTTAGTTGGGAGTGATGGGGCTGAGCAAACACAGCAATGAAATAATTAAAGGTCAGTACAAAACTGAGCTGCCAGTGTAGCGGTCGGGTGTTAAAGCCATGTCTGGATCTGACAGCAGAGGAATCCAGCAGCCCACCAGTATCTGAAGCCTTTGCCACAGCAAGGAATGCACTCGGATAAATACGTCCACATGAGTCCATAGCCCAACTTTGCTTATTTGGCAGCCATTAATTAGCACCAACCTTTTCAGCCGTAAATTGCTCTCACTTTCCTATTCTGTGAGTCTTTTTTAAGTAAAAGGTTGTCCTTGCATTAGCTCCTTGTAGTAGTGGGACTGTGCATGAGGCTCTTCAGTGGCCCATCTGTATCATACGGCTTGTATTATGTCTTTCCCCCTGTCACAGTATTTATTTAAAAGCCACAAATGAGTGTTTACATTTCCACAGGTCTTCCACTGGAGCTCTCATTCTTTCTTCTCTCCTCCACATGTTAACTTCAAAACATGGTATATAAAATGATCAGGAGTAGTCAGCAAGAATTTACAAAGAAGAAGTCATTCCTGACCAGCCTCATTGCCTTCTACAAAGAGGTGACTAGCTTGGCAGATGAGGGGAGAGCAGTGGATGTTGTTTACCTTGACTAGCAAAGCCTTCGTCACTGTCTCCCATAACATCACCATAGACAAGATGACAAAGTATGGGTTGGGTAAGCAGAAAATAAAATGGATTAAAAACTGGTTGAACCACCAGACCTAGAGGGTCGTGACCAGTGACATGAAGTCAAGTTAGAGGGAAGTCACTAGGGGTGTACCCCAGGGCTCAATTCCTGGGGCCAATACTGTCTAACGTCTTCATTAATGACCTGGACGATGGGACAGAGTGCACCTTCAGCAAGTTCACGGGTGATACAAAACTGGGAGGAGTGGCTGGTACACCAGATGGTCATGTTGACATTCAGAGGGACCTCAACAAGCTGAAGAACTGGGCAGAGAGGAATCCCTTGAAGTTTAACAAAGGGAAATGCCACATCCTGTATGTAGGGAGGAATGACCCCATGCACCAGTACACACTGGGGGACGACTGGCTGTAAAACAGCTTTGCTGAGAAGGTCTTTGAGGTTCTGGTGGACAACAAGTTGACCACGAGCCAGCAATGCGCCCTGGCAGAAAGAAGGTCAGCAGTATCCTGGGCTGCATTAGGCAAAGCATTGCCAGCAGGTCAAAGGTGGTGAGGTGACCCTTCCTCGCTACTCAGCACTGGTGAGGCCACACCAGTGGCCCAGTTCTGGGCTCCCCAGTGCAAGAGAGACACAGACTTACTGGAGCAAGTCCAGCACAGGGCCGCAAAGATAATTAAGGGATTGGAGCATCTCTCATATCAGGAGAGACAGAGAGAACTGGGACTCTTCAGCCTGGAGAGAAGGCTCGGTAGGGATCTTATCAAAGTGTATAAATACCTGATGGAAGAGAATGAAGATGAGGGAGTCAGACTCTCCTCAGTGGTACCTGCTGACAGCACAGGAGGCACTGGGCACAAATTAAAACACATTAAAATGGTTACTCTGACAACAGTCAAACACTGGAACAGGTTGCCCAGCGATGTTGTGGAAATAATTCAAAACCAGGCTGGACACGGTCCTGAACAACCCTCTCTAGATAACCCTGCTTGAGCAGGGTTGGACTAGATCTCTAGGTTGGGCTGGATTTCAAGAGCTGCCTCCAACCTCAGCCATTCTGTAATTCTGTGACTCTGCAATAATGCATGGCACAACAGCAGCATTGATCTTCTTTAAAGGCAAAGCATATCCAAAATACGGCATTGCTCATTAGTCTATGAATTGTTTATTAGCATAGTTCTCATTGACATACTAAAGTACGTATGCTTTTAGACTGTGTTTTCAGTTGCAGGCACTTTGACACACTATAATACAATAATTATAATTGGAAGTGCAGCAGTGATCAGATCCAAGAAGCGTTTTGGCTGCAGACTCTTAAATTTTCAGGAAGTTCCAGTGCAGATCTGCACCTCGCACCTGGTTCCTGTCTGTGTAATGGGCAGAACCAGCATTTCTTATCTGAACAGCCACCTGCTATTTCAAGAAAACCCCAAACCCACAGCTTTGGAGACATTCTTGTTTAGACTCAGACTCAAGTTTTTTTAGCCAAGGTCAAGACTCTAGCTGTAAAATTTTCTGCCTGCTCCACTCTATCCTGCACCTCTAAATGTAAGAAAAATGTAGGTTTTAAAATGTTTTAAAAGAAAAAAATCTAAAAGGGGACATTGAATTAGAGTTGAACAAGACAAAAATAAAAAGGGTTTTAAACAGATTTGATCTTCATTTTTTGGCAAGTTTTTCAAATAGCTTTTGGTGACACATATTGCTAAAATGGAGCCAGAAGTAAACTGCTTACAACAAATTGTTTTTCCAGTAAGTAAGAATCCAATTACTTTGATTCAAAGGAATTATTTCTTTTTTAAAGTAACATTTTATAATATTTTTGGGATTGTTCTTTAAATGAAATAAACAATCTCAGTCTACGGAGGAGTACTCTCCCAAGGCGATGGCCCTCCTCTATCTGAAGAACCAGACACAAAAAAAGAAATCCTCAATCCCAGATCTTCAATGAGAATTATTGCATTACACCAGATGTAATGCTGAGAATGTATTTGCTTGGCACCTTTCCTAACAAGCGCAAGTTCCGTTACATGTAAATGTGTATTATTACAATAATACAACTGCCCTGATAGAGTGTAAATTCAGACTGTTTGTTTTTTTTTTCATTTTGTTTTCTGTTGGGGATTTCTGGTGACACTTATTTTTATGCAATTGCCTACATTCCCATATCACTGGAGTTCTCTTAAACCACAGCTAGTGTGGATCAAAGTCC
Organism: Aviceda cuculoides; assembly: GCA_035590195.1. Lineage (NCBI taxonomy): Eukaryota > Metazoa > Chordata > Aves > Accipitriformes > Accipitridae > Aviceda > Aviceda cuculoides. The sequence continues at coordinate 41,572,721 of JAVJGG010000054.1, forward strand.
TGACTCAGGACTTTTTTAAAAGAGCCCCCTAAAAGAAGAAAGCCTCACTCCAAGAGCATTAACAGTGGATATTGCGTGCCTAGACTAGCAGTGGATGTTCTCTCCCTGGATTTCAGTAAGGCTTTTGACACCGTCTCCCATAAGATTCTCACAGACAAGCTGTTGATGTAGGGGCTGGATGAGCAGACTGTGATGTGGGTTGAAAACTGGCTGGGTGGCTGGGACCGGAGGTTGGTGATCAGTGGCACAAAGTCTAGCTGGAGGCCAGTTACTAGCAGTTGTACCCCAAGGGTCAATACTGAGCCCAGTCCTGTTTATCATCTTCATTAACAATTGGGATGATGGGGCAGAGCGTACCCTTAGCAATTTTGCTGATGACACACAACTGGAAGGAGTGGCTGATAAGCCAGAAGGTCATGCTGCCATCCAGAGGCTGGAGAAATGGGCTGGTGGGAATCTCATGAAGTTCAACAAGGGGAAGTGCAAAATCCTGCACCTGGGGAGGACCAACCCCATGCACCAATAAATGCTGGGGGCCACCCAGCTGGAAAGCAGTTTGGCAGAAAAACACCTTGGGGTCCTGGTGAACACCAAGTTGAACATAAGCCAGCAACGTGCTGTTGCGGCCAAGAAGGCTAATGGTGTCCTGGGCTGCATTAGACTAAATATTGCCAGCAGGTCAAGAGAGGTGATCCTTCCCCTTTATTCAGCACTGGTGAGGCCAAACCCAGAGTACTGTGTCCAGTCCTTACTGTAGACAGTCAGACCTACTATACTGCGTGGGATGCTGCTTGGCCACATGCTCCACGTCTCTGACTGCTCCCCCATCAGTACACTTTCATGCATTTTGTCCCATCTTGTTTAAAAGATACCACGTGCTGAGCTTATTACCATTTCTTCTTCACAACTGTGTGGGTCTATGCAAACAATTTTGGCACCTTGCACGCTACCTAACTTTAATAAAGAGACCCCTGTACTCTTTTCTACCTTTTACAAAATACTGCTAGCCCAGGTTGGGAGGATTAGAGAGTAATCTGTATGGCCATGCACCTCTTGCTGTCTTCTCCCTTTTTTTCCTTGTGTCAGTTTGGGTTAGGAGGGTTTACTTCAAGAGAAACTTTCAGCAGCGCTGGTGATGGAGAGACCATATGGAGGTTCAGTGTCCCATCCTCACTCACGTGCCAAAACGTGTGGGCTATGTCTCGATTATGGGCTCCTTGTCCTCCTGCAAGCCCTGGTGCTGGCACAAATTGTGCAGCAGGCTGCTGTGTCTGTCTTGGAAGTTGGTTTTCTTTTGTGTTGAAATTTCATGAAGCCTTAACAACTTTCACTCATAACTTTCCAGCCAAAACTTCACTGCTGTTGACCCTGAAAAAATGAATATATAAACAAAAGTCTGAGAAGTGAATGCAGCGGAGCTGAACCAACTTACTGATTAGGACTATAGTGGCTTAATGGGTAAAGCATGTACTTTTTGAGTCTCTTGTTTTGGCTTACTTGTGGTGACAAAGAAGAAACAAAGACCAGTTCAACATAGGAAATCAACAGACAGGATCAACTTGGCATTGGCTTGTGGTAACTTTTGTTACCGCAAAAAATCTCACGGAAGAAACCTGATATCTGACAAGATTTCTTAGGAGAACGGTTAGCACCATCTCCTTATTAACAGTTTTATCACATTCTGAAAATAAGGTATTGGAAAAATACTGTACCAGAGAAATCCTATATATTTGTAAAAAATATCTCCTCCATCAGAGTTTGACAAGTCCTGAAAACACTGAGCTAAGGTACAGCATGCAACAGGTAGTCAGGCATCAAACCAAAAAGAAAACATTACAAGTTAGGTTCACAGCTCAACAATAGCTCCATACAACCTCATCTAACAGACAAATAAGGAAAATACAATATTTAAAAAATAGCATAGTGCCATTGTTCTCCCTTCCTGACACTCAAAACTTGGCCCCAGCTTTGCTGTGGATTTCACCGGCTACTGAGAATGTGTCTGACAAACCTGGCTTGAGTCTTAGGCTTTTAACTAAACAGCCCGTATCCTTTATATAGTTATCTGTCCCCAGTCCCCTCAATTTAACATCCAGATTCAGTGCAGCTCTCCCTTCAGCTGCCAGAAATGTTGATGGTTGCTCATCACTATTCCTTTTCTGTTTCTTTCAAGTGGGGTATTCTTCTCTGAGGACGAATCTCATCAGCCTTGAAGGGAGTCTTGCAAAAATAGGAATGATGTAAGTTAAGATGTTTGGAGAGGGACAGAGATATTTAGAAAAGAAGTGGCAATGCACTGGGGAAAAGGAGGACATATTTTAAATGCTTCAGGGATATTCAGGCTCAGCCTCTGAAGTCTAAATCTGTGAATCCATTCTGATTTTCTGAAATGATTGAACACGTACTTTAATAATATGGATTCTTGCTTTCAAAGCCCAGCTAGCATAAATCGCAGATCTGCATCGTCTGCAATATATATGCCATGTTTTATTACCTAGGTTCATGGCCGACAGTTAACTCAATTTAATGCTCACCCTTTCATGTAATATATTCCAAGATATGCATCACTTCATGGTTCTGCACCACGATGCTCAAAACTGCCTATAGTATTGATCTATATGATGATTAAATCAGCATTTTTTAAGAAACTAGACTTAGAGATCACTAGATGGTGCTAGAGAATGCTCTTAGCCAGCTCCAGGGCCACATCCCCGTAAATTCTCTCCATGTACCATTTATTTTTGTAGGATATAACAGCATAATCTGCATCAAGCATCTATATTCTCAGCAGTGTTTCAGATGGGCTGCTGACATTGCCCATCACTCTTCCTTGCAGGGTGATGAGAAGTTGTTTGTTATTGCCAGAAGCAAGCTGTCAAACCCATGAGTCAGGCTCCCCAGATCATGAGACTGCTTTCAAAAACAGGGGATATATGTATTTTTTTAAAGCATACTTTTTATTTGCACTCTGGTTCCTAAGCTTTAGGACTGTTGTGATGCTATTTATGTGCTCCCTAGGGAAGTGTGGAAGTGCTGGGCAGTAAAAGCATCTATGATCAGGGCCAGGCACGGGTCTGAGCAACAAGGTTCAAACAACAGTTCAGACCCAACCTGGGGGTGTTTGGAAGTATGGTTTCGACCCATCCAAAGTAAAGAAACCACCCTTGGAAATCATCAGATGAAAAAAGAAAATTAGGAAAGGGAGTAGGGAGTTGTACAGTTCTGAGTCTGCTAACCACAGTAATTTTGCGGCTGGAGCACAATGCTTGAAGAGGAGGGTTTGGGGAAGACCAGAGCAGCCTGAACCCAGCAAGAGGTTTTCTCATGTCATCGAGAGCAGTCCCAGCTGGTCCCAGTAGGGTAAGGCTGAGTATGTGTCCTGTGATGTCCAGAAAGCAAAAGGAAGGTCGTAGTGTCTTTACCAAGGCAATGGTGGGCTGCACTTCTCCATCTCAGAGATGGACCCGGCATCAATGACAACGAGCCACTTCGTCACCAAGTGTCGGTCCTTCTTCTCCTGCCACGTGCCCCAAGGACGTGGAGCGTCTCAGGGAACCAAGGCACATAGACACTGGCAGTATAATACGGGGCATTTTTCCCTCCCTGACAGCTCAGCTGCGAGGCCTCACGCTGTAGGCTGCACAAGACTCAGGTGCTTATAGGCAGGCCATATACGCTTTGCAGACAGGTGCCAAATCCACAACATTTTCACGGCATTGGTGCCACGAGAGATGCCCCCCAGCTGTGCCCATCCGGGGGGCCGGCGCGGGGCGGGCAGGCACGCCGGACGGCACACAGGCGGCCGCCGAGACGCAGACGGCGACTGCTGCCCGACAGCCGGAGCGGCCGCGGCCGGCGGGTTGTAGGGCTGCCTTGGGGTTAGCCCCGGGGCCACAGTTGGCAGCAAGAACCCCTCCTCCTCCTCCTGTCCACGGGCCGGCTGCGATCGGCAGGAAAGCAGCTTCCCCGGGCGCCGACACTGCACGGCTTGGCCTTATCCTGCCCCGCGCGGCATGGGCTGGAGCATCCTCCAGCTGCAGGTCCCCCATCCCACCAGGCTGCAGGCTCAGCAGACCCGTCCAAACCACATCTCCCATATACATGGGCAGGTCGGATCATGCCGGGGCCAAGCATGTGATGGGTACGTCTCCTGTGGCTCTTTCTTCTTAGGCATGGTGTAGCTACCATGCATTCATGCAACAGTCAGCAGCACGGACGGAAACACCGGAGCGCAGCCGTTGACCATGCCATGCTTCATCCCACCAGGAGTACCAATGAAAAGCAGTGTAGAATAAAAACCATGGTTTGGACAACCCAGAAATCCAGACAGATGTTTTGGGCCCTGAACTTATGTGCCTCTGATATCATGGACTGAAAGCAATCGCTTCTTGTGGCTTATTTAACCTGGGTTTTGTTGGTGATATGCGACCCCATTCTGCTCTGGCTTGATGATGGCATTTAAACCTGGTGGAAACCGTTTGAAGAATTCAGATATGACATCATGGAATTACAACATCATCACTAGAACAACCAATCAGACAACAGCTAAAGAATGACATATCCAGGGAACTGAATTTGCATTTTGTGTTTTTAGCACCATTACGACATTGAAGGGACACGGTCAGATCACACTAGGCCCATAGCTTAAGACTTTTTGGAAGATCAGTGGAAATGTTCTCATCATTTTTCTTTTAGATGAAATCGATTCAATTGTTCATATGAATTTAAATGTATCCCTGAAGCGTTCACAGAGGAAGAAAACTGCAAACCAAAAGGAAAACCCCACCACCGTGCTGGTTGTCCCAGCTAAGTAACCTGCTTAAAATCTTTGCACTACCCAAGAAACTCACCATGGTGCCTCATCCCTGTCTCATTTTATATCAACCACAGCCTTCTAACATCACACAGGGTGGGAAATTTGCTTTTAATTGATTGTTAACCTACCAGCGTCCCTCTGTGTGCCTTTTATTTACATTAGCTGTCTGAAAGAGCGAAGTATTCCCCTTCAGGTTTCATTCTGCTGGAGAAATGGGTTTGCTGTCATCACTCCTCATAAGCACAGCCTGAGACCCAATTTCCTAAATCTCTCCCTTCCACCATTTTTCTTTACTACCTCATAGCTGTCAGGTTTTTTTCTAGCTGCTACTATGAAATGAGCACAGGGTTGTATTGGCCAAAAATCACTCAATAATCCACAGGGAGGGGAGGAGGGGAGCAATTATCGATCTTCGAAGGGAAAACTTCCCTGGGATGGGTTGCAATCCCCAGATTAAAAATCACTATTAATCCTACCCAATAATAAATTCAAGAGGATTATAAGTGATCATTTATTCCTGCACCACCAAAGTTCTCAGATCCTCCTGCCACAAAGAAACCTCTTCTCTCCTCAAATAATTTGATATGTGGAGAAGCCCCAAAGTGTGTCTCGGGTCTCTTATTGCAACAGCCATATTAAACAAAGATTGTCAGTGTTCTACGATTCTCTTATCCAACAAAATTTTCCTTAGGCAAGTTATTTCATCCACGCTGCCTCAGTTTCCCCACCTTTAAAACGGACATAGTGGTAGTTGCTGGTTTGACAGTGGAAGATGTTGTCCAAGGAGGAATCGTGTTTTCTGTGAGTTGGTTGTTTTTCTTTCCCCAGCTGAATGGGTGTTCAAGCATAGAGGGAAAGTCGGGGGAGAAACATACCCAAGAATCTGGGAGAAGTAAATATCCCAAATTACTACAGAGAGAGCTCTTGTTGGACCACCCCATGAGAAAACAGAAAGCCATGTTCAGGCTCTTTCTGTTCAGGTGATAGATGCCTTAATAGACAGTCAGATAAATGTATTTATCTTCCCTGAAGAAAGAAACCTTGTGCAGAAAAGCCTACTATATTTTAATGTCACTGCAACTTTCACTTGGGCCAGAAGAGTCTAAACATTTCTTTCCAAGCCCTTGGCTCCCCAGAGGGTTTTTTTTTCTAATAGTCACTGAAAATTCAGACAAATGTGTCAAATATCACAGGCATTTCAGAATGAAAGAAGCGGTCCATCGAGACAAGAAAGAGAAGGTGCCTTCCTTTACCCTGTTCAAGCTTCTTGGCACCCTGCTGGGTCATTTACCCTCACTTTGGGGATGCAGGATGAATCCTAGGAAGATCTGAAGAGGGAAGGAGGCTGAATTCTCACTTTTGCCTGAAGTCCTGGGTAAGAACAGCCCATCAGCTGTGGGGCTGGTGCACAACGCAATTAGATATAATCGACAAAAAAACAGCACTCTGCAGTCTGAGCAGGAGCCAACGGGCACTGGTGGTGGTCCGGACTGTCACCCACCTGGGTGACCTGGGTGCTACTGGGTGCTGTCACCCACCTACCTGCCAGGCGCTGAGGATGCCGGAGGTGCCGTCCGGCGGCGAATCCGTGCCCTTTTCGGGGGACCCCCCTGCTACCATCTATCATCCCAGCTGGCTGAGCAGCAACCCTAACCTGGGTCTGTACGTCAGGGCGGCCAGCGCGGAGCCAGGCTGTCCCCTCGCTCCCCTCCCGCCACCCCCTCGCCGGCCGCCAGGACTTTGTGTCCTAAAAGCTCATTCTTTCCATAGTGTAAAAAATAAACCAGCATGTGCTCCTCTCCAACGCCGGCCGTCTCCGCAACGGCCCCGGGTGGGTTGTTGTTGTCTTTTGACTCCGTCTCTCCTTAAATAACAGAATTACAGCGGGTCTAATCCTGCAAAGCGCTGAGTAACAGCTCGTTCCCAATAAATTAAGCAGGCACTCAGCGCTGCAGCCTGATATTTGTATCCGTGTCCTCCCGGATTATCGGTCTCTCCTCCTCGCTCTCTCACTGGCCCCTCGGGGAGCAATTATCTGTGAATGAGAACAGAATAACTCTTTTAGCAGAAGGTTTCCACACTCGCGCACAAGGAGCGCTCTGAATGGATTTATCATGCTCGTTTAAAAGGAAGGTGGAAAAAAATACCCCCTTCTCTCCTTTTTTTTTTATTTTAAGAAGAAATCCCTGAAGCGGCAGCTGTTCCCTGGTGGCTCCACGCACCAGGAAAAAAAAAAGGAAAAAAAAAGAAAAAAAATGGATATAGTAAAACTTTTTAAGGGAGGCATGAATCGGTTCTTCAGAAAAACAAGGCAGCGGTGCCAACTGGAAATGTTTGCTTTGGGGGTGAGTTAGATGGCTGGCGTCAGCCAGGGCTAAAGACATGCCAGCGGAATGCAATATTGGGGAAGCAGCAGGTCACTCAATCACTGGCAATTTGCCCAGGAGCAACTGGATGCCTTCAGATATTTTTTTTTTTCTTGTGTGTGTATGTTGCGCTTTTTTTTTCTTTTTCTTTTTTTTTTTTTTTTTTTCCCAGGCAAAAACAGCCCCAGCAGTTTGGGGGCCGGGGAGCTGTAGAATGGTATTTCTGAAAGGCACGTTCCTGCAGGAATACCCCCGTGGTCTGCTTGGCCACGCAGCAGTGACATCCAGCAGAAGAAGTTGTGTTTTGATGGACGAGGCTGAATCTTGCCTGCTGCTGCCTCAGCGCACAAGGCAGAAGATGCAGTGCCGCGTGCCGGCTCTGCCGGGGGAGCGGGCAGCCCCAGGGAAAGAATGGGGCAGGGGGACGGGACAGCAGTGCCGATCCCTCCAAAAATACCTTCCAGCAAACGAGAATATTTTTTCCTCCGGCAACAAGTATCAAGCACTAGAGTAGAAACTTTTGTTTGTATTTTTGGGGAGGGAATAGGACTTTTTTCAAGGGTAATTTGCTTATAGAAGTGGAGAAAGTAGGTAAAAGACACAAATTAAAATTTCGCCTGCAGCACCGAAGGGGGTACAGACCCAACAGGCTTTTTTTGTCTGCACATTTGTAGTTTTTCATTGCTGTATCGTTTGTGCAGAGTGCCAGGCTGCACGCAGAGCCCAAATAACCCAGGGAGGGAGGGCATCCTGGCAGGAGCAGCTCTGAGCAAGCTGATGGCCCAACTCGCAGCAACCACCATCGTTAGGGATTTGCCCTTTTTGCTAACGAGGGAAATCGGTGTTGGGCCAGCAGCTGAATGCAGCACAGTCACCAGCACATGATGGGCTGATGTCGACTGTGGCACTTCTCCAGTGGTAAAAAGGAGCAATAAAATTGCCCTCGTTGTTGCCTTCTCCATCCGTATGGGTACAACCCACTGTGTGAGAAGGAGGGGAGCTTTCAAGAAAACAAACCCAGGGACCAAGCTGTACCTGCGACTCCAAACCCATGGGGTTCAATACCACTCAGAAGCATTTTTACAGTTAAACACCGTATCGTGATAGCATCACCAGCACCCACCCATCTTCCACTACAACGTCACCGCTCCGCAGGGCAAAGCCACCCAAGGAGACTGCCGTTGAGGATGGAGGAGTGGCGAACTTCCACACAGGCAAATCTGATCAATCCATGAAGAAACTGGAGAGAAACTATAGGTCTTTGGAGGCAGATCCCAGCTATGATCAGCAGGTAGGGATCCCTGAGGGATCTCCTAAGAGGGGTCTGGACCTGTGCTCTGCTGCTGTCCCCCAACCTGGCAGCTGCCCCCCAACCTGGCAGCTGCCCTTGCACTGCCACGTCATGGTGCCCGGTGACACGGCCACCAGTCCACCCAAGTCCAAAGACCATCAGGCTTTGAACTTCAACTTCAGCTCAGGACTCACTCCCCACCTGAAATGAAGTTTATTTTTTCCACTTCTGGCTTTCAGAGCCATTGTTCCAGCAAAGACGATTCTAGCTCAATCACTCTTGTTTCTCCATTGACTCCATTGACTCCTTCCTTTTTACATTTTCCTCCTGATTTTGGATCTTGATCCAGCTACAGGGGATAACAGACCAAAAAGCACTCAGCATCCCATCTCTCCAACATTCTCCTTTTGTGTGTCCCTTTTAATCTTAAAAGATTTATACTTGGAACAAGAGCTTGTCATTAAATCACTGGACAAGGGCTTTAGTTAAAACGTATTGCATTCCCAGGTCAGTCACCAGTTTTTGGTGTGATCTTGAGAAGAATGCCCCTGCCCCAGATCCTTCTACTGTAAGATGGATATTGCAACCTTTCCTTTTCCTTCTTGTGCTTTTTTTAGCCTGAAGGGCAGAAAGAGACTCTCGCAAATTGCATGCATGGCAAAACAGTGAAAACTATTTGGTTTTATTGGGAAGTATCTTTAACCACTATTTAATAAAATACCCAAGTTCCTGACAATGTCTTGGGGAAAAAAACATTTCCCCAGCTTCCTTTCTAGGTGATTAATCCTCATAAAAGGGATCACATCAGAGTGTCCAGCCCATACAACCTTTCTAGATGCTGTAGTTGTCCATCCAACCATGACACCTAATCGCCTGCCTGCAAGCGCCTCCTTCTTCTCAGGAACACCTTCAGTGTGGTTCAAGGGGAGCATGGATGGGCAGCAAGGAAAGAAAACTGTGGACACACTCCATCACCCCAAAGGATAAATGTCACAGTCAGGTCTCCCACCAAGGGCTGCAGCACAAGGCAGGGTGGCCACCGGAGATGGGCAAGACCGAGCCCTTCCCCGCTCCTGCCTCGGCGCTGCTCTGTAACTTGGGGAAATGGGTTTTGCTTCCTGTACCTCAGTTTCCCCATCTGGAATATGGAAATAATGATCTTGGCTTCTTTTTAAAGCTCTTTGAGATGAACGGCCCTTTTAAAGAGGTAAGTAGTATTATAAGCAACGAACTCTCACGTCTGCCAAGAACCAAAAGTGATATGAGGGTGATGAAATTCAGGCCACCTCATCAGCAAAGCATGTTGTCCTGGCCTTCAAGACAAGGTTAGGGCTCTTGGAGAGAGCCCGTTCCTTTTTGGGACAGAAAGGAGTGGACACAGACCCAGCACATGCTTTCCTATTATTAGTCATTTGTATCCATGTATTGCCACAAATGTATACAGCCCTCAAAGACCCAACCAAAGCAACTGCGTAGCCTAAAGACATCTAACCGAGGAGCTCAACCACGCAGTATGGGCTGATTAGAAGTTGCCAGGTGATTTCCCCATGACTGCTCGAGGAGGACAGATGCAACCATCCCGCAAGCCCCAGCATCTCAATGAGCCTTCCAGTAGGACTGGAGGGGGACAAGAGCAGGCAGAGGGACTTGCCTGGGGACTGAAGCTGGAGACCACGGCATCTCCAGAGGACCAGGCAGGAGAAGATGGTGACGCGCAGTTTGGCTGAGGGAAGGAAGCTGGAAGGAGGTGAGATACAGGCACGGGAGAGGTTGGTGAGGACCTCACAGATGAGGCTAGAGGCACGACCGAGAGCTGCTTCGCACGACGGGGCCAAATCCGTCCCTGGCACAGCTCCGCTCCGGCTGCCTCTCTGTGTTTGTGTAAGGATCCAGCTCCGGCCACGCCGGGAGGCACCGGCTGTGCGGGACTGGCGTGCCAGCCCGGAGGCCCAGACACGAGGACAGTGCCAGATGCCAGGCATATTTTTTCAGCTGCCCGGGCTGCGGGTTGTCACACGGGGCTCAGCGTGCACCTGCACGACCCTGAGCCGCCCGGCCATTAACAGCCGGCGACGGCCCTCTGATGCCGTATCGCTGACCGCTGAGTGTTGCTGAGATAAATCAGCTGCCCCGCTGATAACCCCGGGGCTCTTCTGCAGCCGGGATTGATGCAAATGCTAACGCACCTAAGACTCGCTCCATGGCAGGATTCGACCACCTGTGGCCAGCTCGGCTCCACCGCATCCTGCCGCCCCGGTTCTCTGTTCGTGGGATGCCCAGTGCTCCTGGACTAGCCCCTTGAGCTGATGGGGCTCTAAGGGTCTCCCGGTACTGTTAATGAATGTTTGGGGTCCTCCAAGCAGACATGAGACCAGCACAGATTTCCAGGAGAGGAGCTAACGTGGGGAGGACTAACACAAGATGTGAAGTCGCTGGGGTGTGTTTGAGGACATATAAAGCACCCAGAGGCAAGAGCTGCAGCAGGCACTGAGTATCAGGGGGCTAAAACCTTCTCAAACATGGGGGATAACATCTGAAGGGGTCAGGGAAAGAGGCACTGACAGAGAAAGCTGCATTTACCTCTTTCCTTACTCCCTCTGCACCAACCTAAGCACCAGCCCTGCACAATAACTGCACACCCGGAGGAAAAGTCCAGCCACGTCTGGCCCCTTTGCAAGAAACACGCAATGGGCGATGGTCTTCACATTCTCTCTTTTCTTTCACTGGTGACCCAAAATAAGCACAATCTGACTAATTAAAAGAGCCAGTTAGCATCAGGATGAAACGTTCAACATGGACCGCAGACTCTTGGGAAATAGATTTTGGTGCCTTGGGACGCAGAAAAATGATTTCCCAGGCATCATGTGCACAGCACAGCCGGCTCTGTGACTTTTCCTCTTTTTCCTCATCAGTTCTTGGTTCCAGCACAAAGATGATTTTTAATGCCAAATCATTGTGCTTCTTCCCTCTTTATTTCAGGCCGCAGGCTCACCACATTCTGGACTGGTTGCAACCCATCTGGTTTCACTAATACTTCTAATATAATATTTATAACTAGCTAAGGGCTGATCATATGACGGGTGTAATCAATAAGTCATGTGCCAATTGTGGTTATTCTACACCTCAAGCCATTTGTCTGTATTTTGGTGTCCATAGCCTGCTGGGCTATTTGTATGTTTTGTTGCTCTTGTGCCTTTCCACCTTTGCAGCCTGGCATTAAAGGCGACTGTCTTGAGTCTCAGTAATTCAGAAAAGAAGAAACATCACTTTGTTTCCACCCAAAAAAATGAAATGAGATGAGAGAAACAATCAAAAGCTCTGCTTGCCAGATACCACTTGCCACCATCTTTGGCTCTACTGAAGGAACTTGCGCTTAGGAAGGTTGTTCAATCTAAACAAAACTATCTTCTCAACAAGTTCCTCCTTCCCACTGCCAGAAGGATCACCCAACAGAAACCAAAACCAGGTCTAACAGTTTTAGCTCACCCGTAGCCAGCAGTGGCAGCCCAACTTCACATTCAATGGGCACAGGACATTTCTTGGCACATCATTGGGTGCCAGGAAGTAAAGAACTCCTATATTAAAGGGGGAATTCCCACTGCATGCAGATATCTCCTTCTTGTTCTTTGTGCCCTTCTCAACCTTCATGGTTAGGGTGGGCTAGTGGGAGTAATCTCTTGGTACATGCTCAGATACAGCAAGAGGTGTTCTTGACCCCTCCCAAAAACTACTTAATAAAATATCTTCAAGAAACTTTGGTTGAGGCCATCTTTGAGGAAAAAAACCCCCAAAGCTTTTAGCTTAGTTTTGAAAAGAATGAATACCCTTGGCGTAAAACCACTGGAGTGGCACCAGGCTAGGATTTGGCCCCACGTGGCTGCACGGAGGCAGAAGGAGAGTGAATTCTCCCTTTCCACGGGTGCTTATAGCTGGCCACAGTCTGTAAAAGCAGATGACTTAATGATTCATTCTGGCAAACAGGGAAGGATGACTTCAGGTTTGAGCTTCCCACATCACTTCTACCAGCTCCCCCCAGAGAGCCAACACATCGGTGGCCAAGACGATTGCACGCCGCAGAGCCAAGCGGTGCTGCTTTCTCTGCCTCTGGGGCAGGAGCACAAAGGAGGGTCCCTCTGTGACTCATGGGAATTCAGCAGCAAAACAGAGGCTGTGCATCAGCCCCAGGAGGACAAATTAAATATCTCCTTTTTATTCAGAGGCTTTCAGCGGTGACAGCCACTACCTTGTGAGTCAGTTTATTCAGAATGGCTCTGCGCTAATGGATTAACAAGCTCTTCACTGCTTGGATCACTTCACAGTGGAAAGATCCAAAATCAACTGATGGAAAAAAGGATAATTCCTCCTGTGGAGGGAGCAAGATTATTTGTGGAACTATACGATCAAACAATAACTCTGAGGGCTGCAAGTAGGCCATGCATGGAGACTCGCACCCCAACTCTGTTGGGTGCTGGGCTGGATGATGCAGGCTCTCAGTATCGTCGCATGGTTGGGACCCCATGCCCTACACTTGGGTGCAGCTCTGTGGGATGGTCAGTGTTTGAAGGTAGGAGAGGCGACAGGGGAAAGGAGCAGTCATTCTCTCAGGCACTTCTCAATTGTAAACCTCAAAGCTGGAGACTCAGCTCAGTGAGGAGCACACACTACTTAAAGGAACTTAAAGTCCTGAAATGCCCGAGCACTGCTTCTACTGAGCAGTCACAAGTAACACATCCACATCCACCAGCACATGAGGATGTGCAGAACACTTCTTTGCAGAACTGGGCTTCCCCTTCCCCACAGACACTGTATGGCCTTGTACCTTGCACAAACACCTCTCTCTAAGGAGAAAGATACTCTCCAATTCCTTCATTACCAACCTTGCCAAACTAATTTTCTGGTTCAACCAGCTCTCATGGGATTTGACACTGAAGAGTGTGAATTGGCCGAGCATCAGCACCAGCAGGCTCCTAGAGTTTGTGGCAGAAGAGCAAGGCAAATTGTGGAGACCCATCAAGTCTTCACCATCAAGCACGGGAGTCACTCAGCTGGCCTTGTTTCCTGCTCATGCTGTATCTCAACCATTTGCCACATAGCACAAATAAACCTAGGGCCCTGCCTGCTCAAGGCATCTTGATGTGCAGTCCACCAATCATCTCAACTTGGTGCACATGGTCAGAGATGGGCAGGACACCAAAACGCTATATTCTGGTGGGAATGAGCTATCTTGCCAGCACCAGGCACCAAAAGCAGCTGATCACAAAAAGGGTTGTGGCTGCCACCTGAGGCAACACAGTAGATTCCTCTCCCATTCACTTGGCCTGGTATTTGGAGGCCACTTTTTAAGAAAGAGGAACACTCAAAAGAGCCTTCATGAGTGCAAATGTTTTGCACTAAAGGCAGTCATACATTTGATGTGTGTGCACTCTGAGCAGTTTTAGGACCTTGTTAGAAGTTGTTAGAGGTTTCATACATGTCCTGTTTTCCTCCGGTCTCTCCCATGGCAGGGAGTGAAGCCATGCGACAGGCATGAGTCAAACCTATCTAGCCAGGACCCTGCTAAGGGTTTCCAGTGTTCACACAGAGCTTGATTCTTCAAAATGACATTATTCAGGCCCTTCTCCATCTGGAAGAGTGAATGGACTACAGCTGGTCTGAAAATGGAGTTTTCTTATTCTCTCACAAAAAATCTAACTTTTACTTAAAAAAAAAAAAAAGAAACACTTGAAAATAAACTTTCTGCTTTTAGATGAAAAACTTCAGTAAACATCTGAAATTTCATGCTGAAAACAGACACTTCTCAAAAAAAAGTTGCTTAATCCATAATGGCATTTTCTGTCAGGAAACATTTGAGAGGTAAACATTTTGGAACAGCCCTGGAAATGCTCATTTGCCTAGCTCAGTTCAGTGCACATTAACCATTTTAAATATCAGCTGGAACACTGTCATCTGGACCTTTAAAAAGAGAAATCTTTTTTACCCACCTTTCCAGGTAAGCTTAGCAATAGGTCCTCATAATGGCTCTATGGCTTCCCTCCCATCCTATTTCCACCTTGATTGTGGCCAGGTTTAATAGTTATCAAGATATGTACCTGCAAATTTTAAAGTGAATGAGTCTCTCGGGAATTTAGCAGGGGCTCTGAATGTCATTACGAGCAATCAGTAGCAGGAAAATGGTTGTAAGTTAGGGTGAATGCTAAAATTAAAGGGCCTCAGTGTCTTGTTTGACTGTGCATCATGTTTGGCTCTGCTAAAAGGTGGGTGGAAAGAACAAGGATAAAAATGTCCACACGAAAACTGGACTCAGGTCCACACTGTATATTTCAATAGGCTCCGGTTTCAGGGTGGCTAAGGTTAGCTTTCCGATCAACTCAGCCTGGTATCAGAAAGGGAAATATTATCAGCTCTTTCTGTTGTGTTAATATCCAATTTATTTTTCAGCAGTGCAATTTCCTGCCTGCTCTTTGAACAGCTATCAAAGGACAAGACACCAGATCATGGCAGACATTCTTCTAGTGGTGACATCTGCTAAACTAGTCAGTCTGTTCCTATACAGCCCACTCAATGCATCCTAAAATATTTTATAAGCCACCAGTGGAACAGAGAGTGGTAATGTGGGTCCTTGACCTTTATTTGAGCCACCTTGATGTTCAGTACAGATGGGGAATCACACTTCAGCAGCCAGAATTTCTGGGTCCATTCAGCTTAGGGTTTCTCTGTTACCTCCAAACCCAATAAATTTCACTTAACGCCATCTGGCACTTCATATCCTTCACTGTTTTCCATCTGAGAGCACTGGCAAATCTGCATATGAGGCTTGATCCAAAAGCCTCTGAAAACCAATGGAAAGATGGGTTTGGATCATGCCTAAAAGTGCAAGCCTTTATTTAGAAATATGCTTTCTACAGCTTTACTCAAAGATGCTCCTCCTTTGAACAAGCACTCAACCAGCAGTGAACATATTCAAAGAAAACATCTGGACACCTAGGAAAAGGTTGGTCTAATTACATTTGGAGAAGCTAAGAAATATCGCTAATAAGATATTACCCAAACTCTTGCATGATAGCTCCATTGCTAATTTTGCTTTAGGCAATGCCACTGATACCATGAATATCAATGTGTTTCACAAACAGAGTCAAGTACTGCTAGGGACTACTCACAGCTAATTTTCAGAGCTACTCACAGGACCTGCAATCTCTGCATCACTCTCTCTCCTGTGCTTTCTGGCTATATCTCAAAATGTTTTCCATACCAGTGCTGACTTCTGCCTGAATTTTGTGTTCTATAGCCACAAAATGAACAAACAAACAAACAAAACAAACAACAACAACAACAAAATGTGCCCAAGCACCTGAGAGTTTTCTTGGAGGTTTCATTGGAGCTTTGTCTCAACCAGTCACTATTCAAGGACCCCTTCTCATTACACTCTGCTCCTCACCATCCTTCTGGATTGTGGTTGTATCTCCTGAGCATGATCTCTGCTATGCTTGAGCCCTGATCCATCCCTGTCTGACCTCACTCCCACTCTGTCTAGTCCCTTGCCTGTCCTGGATCCTCGCCTGTGTCACTGCTCTTCCTAATCTTCAACTTAATCCCGGGCTAAACTTTTATTTTCTTCTTGAAAGAGTTCCTAGATAAATTTTGGGCAAATTTATGGCCTTTCATCCATTTATCTGGACCACCGCATTCTTCAAATTCACATCCATTGACCACAGTTGTCCTCATTCACTTCTTTTGAGCCCTGCCTGACCTTGCCGAGGCCACTTAACAACCAGGGACCTGGCTAAAGGACGTGGCTGACTCGCAACGTCATTCACTGTTCAGTAACCAGCACACTTGGTTATCTTTTCTCCCAGATACAGACCAAGCTGAGAATCCATGAGGCTGACGGTACAGGAGGCTGGAGGAAGAAAGGAGACTTGCTCAAACACACGAAGACCTTCAAGAACAGCAGTGAAGACTCCAACTGCATGCATAATGATAAATAAAACAGGTAAAAGCCATTTTCTAGCTATGAGGTCAATTGTCACAGCATAATATGGGTCTGGATGGCTAAATGCTCCTCACCCCCGCCCAAGGAGAGGGCGGGGGGAAGAAAAAGGAAAAAAAACATGTTGGCCACATGTAAATTGCACACTGGGAATCATCCCTATCCCAGGCTATCCCCAAAGTGTGCCCAGGCATTGTCTGAGAAAACTCACTTGGCCCAGACGAAACCCATCCAGTGAAGCGCACTTGTGATTTAACAGTATGGACCACAGCTCTGTCCTCTGATGGGGCGTGCACCTCTGGTGGAGACTGGAGGACGGCCCTGGTTTGGCAGTCTCTCTGCCCTCCCGAAGAAAGCTTCCATGGCGGGGAAGAAAGGCCTGGCTGGTGCATTGACACAGTCCTGCTACGAGTGTCACCACCAGGCTGATGGGACAGGAGCGAATTCAACAACTATAACAAACCAATCCATCCTCAGCCAGCTGAGAGACCATCACTCCTATGACTAGCCAAGGGAGAAAGTGCCAATCCGCAGGCACGGCAATTGAGAATCAACCTCTTTGCCCCGTCCCCGTGTCACCAAGGTGGATGGATATGTCCAGTTCTCAGCACTGAACGACTCACATCCAACATAGCAGGATACCCGAACCCAACCCTGAAGGCAAACTCCCGCTCTAAGGCAGTTCCATATTTGACAATGGATCAAGAAATTTTGACCAAAGCGCAGTTCTTCAGAAGCCCCAACACTCTGGGCTTTATAGAGAGTCGTTAACTCTGTATCACAAGTTAACTGCTGTACTTCAGCCCATCACTAATTTCTCTTTCCCTGTTTCTTTTTGCTACACTGTTCACCAGCACCCCGATCAGTGTAGAAGTAAAAAGTTCACAGACCAAACTGTCAGAAAGTTGATAATGTCCACAGAGTATTCATTTATGTGCTGTGAAACATGTTAGGAGGCCAAGGTGGAGAAACTGTATTGCAGAACTGGCTTGAATCTTGGCAGGGGTCATATTTTATATCATATTAAACCTAGGAAGACATTTACTGACGAGTACTAAACCAAGTCCTTCAGTGTACTGATGTATAGGTTACCATCTTTCATCTTTCACATGTTAAGTAATGGACCTTTTTCTCTATTTGTAGGATGCTGACAGGCAGTAACACAAAAATGAAATGTGGAAGTTGAAAGGGAAAGGTAGGAGTCAAATGATTTCAGGACTCACAGAGTTTATTTAAACAGTATATTTTCAATGCTAAATGTTAATAGAATGAACAACAGAATAAAGTCTATTAGAAGTAAAATATGGGAATGAAGTTCAAAAAAGGAATATAGAAAAAGCATGCACATAGGTAAGCCAATGTTAAAAATTAATATAAATCTATTTAAAAACATTCTGAAGACCAATTTCCTAAAGTTCTGATAGCTAACAATAAAAACTGCTCCAAACCCTACCAAATCAAGTCGTTTGCCAGACAGCTGTTCAGAATAATAGATGATCAATATGAGATAGATGAGCATTCAAGACACATTATCTCATGATAGCAAAGTCAAATAAATACTGAGGATGCGTCCCACATTGCAGCCTTTCCTCACGGGGAGCATGTCTGAAGTGATATCTCAAATTGAAGCGTCAGTAGAAAAGATTTTCAAACAAACCGATAAGGTGAATAAAAAAATTCTGCAAGACCAGATGGTATTCACCCAAGAGCTCTATGGAAATCCAAAGAGGAAATTGCTGAACGGTTATCCGCAGTGCAGAGCCAACCTGCTGTTTAAATCAGCCTATGTCAAAAGAATAGAAGCAGTAAACGTGATGCAAAATGAAATAGCAGAATGAAATAGCAGTTTCCAGAGACAGCTCATTGAAGAAATAAATACAGACAAGTGTGATTCAGTGCAAGGCAAACTGATAAATATTCTAAAATAGAATAATAGACACATCAGGGAGCAAGGTGTAATGGGGAAGAGTCAAGTATTGCATCTATAGGTGGAAGCCATGTCTCCCAAATCAAGTTCTTTGAGGATGTCACTGAGTTTTGGGGGATGGTGATCCAAGCAGTACGGTTCACTTGGGTTACCAAATGTTCACTTGGGTTTCCTATGAAAAAAATTCAGCTGTTCTTGAGCAAGGGAGAAGGTCCTCTTGTGGCTCAACAACTGGGTAAAACGAGGAGACCAAACAAGGAATACACGACCAGGTTTCATAACAAAGGGAGTCAACCTGCAGGACTGGATGAGGTTCTATGCTGCTAAAACCTCTGGCGCCCAACACAAACATCTATTCTAGAAAAGGCATAAGAAGTGAAAAGCAGGGTGACAACTCTTTCTGATGATACTAAACCGTCTAAAATAGTCCAAACTAAAGCTGTGAGCAAAGAAATTCAGAAGGACTTAAGATGCTAAGTGACTGCGCAATAAAATGGAAAACAACATTCAGAGTAATATAAGTAATGAGAAAAAAGCAATCCTAAGGATACATGCACGATAAAGAGCACTGAGTGAGCTACTACTGCTGGGAATAAGACCCTGGAGCTACTGTGGATGGTTTTCTAAAAAGGAGAACTTAGTGCTCTATGGGGATTAAAAACGCAAAGAGAAAATTAAAAACTAGTAGGAAAAGGATTTTTGCACATAGCTCCGGTGCACCAATCTCATACAGGATAGAGCAGAACTATAAAAGGCAAGACAGGGCAATAAGACGCCGGAGACAGGAACAGTTTCCAGCCAAAATAGGCTAAAACCCTTCATCTTGGGAGAAAAGAAAACAGAGGGGATCTGAGAGAGGTCTGTGAAGTCATGAGTTGCATGGAGAAGATGAACAGGAAATAATTGTGCACTATTTCTCAGAATATCAAGGGCTAGTGATGTTTAGAATGATCAGGCAGCAAGTTTAGAACAAAAAGGACATTCCTCTCACAAATGAGTTGTGGGACTCATCACCATGGACAGAAAAAATTACAAATGGGCTTAAAATAGTAATGGTAGCTAGCTCCAGCAGGGCTGCTAAACACCATAGTCCAAATTCAACCTTTAGTCCAGGAGTTCCCTTAGTTGTTGACTGCCAGAAGCTGGGATGATGTACCATGGGTAGGACCACTCTGCACTCAACCTGCTTCTTGCTTTTTTTCTAGTTTCTTAAAGTCTTTCTATTTTATAACTCCAAGACAGTATGACTCTGGACTCCCATGTCCTTATTCACTAACATGCCTCTAAAGTAATGTATCCCAATGTGAAGTTCAAACTTAACCAGAAATAGGCTGCTATATGAAGTTTTGTGGAAAAATACCAAGTCACATTATTGATATACTCGAACAGTAAATTCAGCCCTTCTGATGAATGGTTAATAGAAGTAAATAATAAACTTTAGCAGTTGATAAGACCTACATCATGAAGATAAGCCTCTCTGGGAATCCTCTATCTTCTCAAAACCTCGATTTCTGTACCATCGTGGTGACTGCCCACTGGAGATGTGGGCACTTATCTCATGTAAATGAAGCTCTCAGTGGTAGTACTCTTCCCTTTTCACCATTAAAAGCTCTTTTACACCTGGAGCACCTGACTAGAGAGTTTGTAATAAATGTGCCTCTAATTGCATTCTCTTTACTGTAACCACTAAGAGTCATTGGGAATTCTTGGGACCTTGCAAACCACATTCAACAGCCACCATTAAAAAAAGCTGGCAAACAAGTGCTTGCTTTGCCCTCACCCACAAGAGTAAACTTCCATCCAAAATACATAGGTCTGAACTAAAAAAAGAAACTGTCCTGTACCTATGTTCTATTTAAGGTCTACTGTCCTTTCTCTAGACCAAAAGAATATTAAGTGAAAGACTTTAGCAGACCTCATCCTTTTTTTTTTTTTTTCTTTTCTGCCACAATTTCTCCACAGAGATTTTTAATATTCTGGTTTTGCCATGGCATTTGTCACGAAGCATACAATGTCACCGAAGACAGCTTTATCCAAGGTCATCTCAGCCTCTCGTCCACCTTCATTTCAGAGTTGGCCAAGAGCTTCAGAGTGAACCAAGTGGTGCAGGAACGGGGCAGGGTTGGAGGCTGACCAGGAATATCAGCTGATGGGGGGGACAACTGTAAAGGGACAAGCTTGCTCTCACTGACTGGAGAGAAGAAGCAATGCTGGAGGGAGATAGGCTGAAGAGAGGGGACCTGAAACACCAAAAAGAAAATCAGCAAAGCCCAGAGAATGTCCAGCTTTTATTTATACAGTTCAAGTAGTGTAGAGTCTATCATTCCTTTAAGTAATATACTGCAAAGATCGTTATGTTCAGCGTAACTACATAGCTCTTATCACAAGCCTCGTTTGCTCTGCCTCTGGAAATCATTGCACTTCTTTCTGATAGACTAGAAAGCCACTGGGCAGCAGCAATGTCCTCCTCATGGAGATGTGGATGGGCCATGAGCATCTCAGCCTTTGCTCTTTGCTGAGATACACTGATAAAACATATTTTTCAGACCTTAGATCACTCTTATAGCCCCTCTTA
>JAVJGG010000054.1:41600691-41684253 GCA_035590195.1 Aviceda cuculoides
GGCCGTGGGGGGCGCGGGGTTGGGGGGGGGGGGGGAGCGCTCGCCCTGCCGACCGCCTGAGGCCGGGGGAGGTTAAAGGCAGGAGGCTGGTGCGGACGCCTGACACAAGGGGAAGTCGGTTCAAAATGCCTGGAAGTACCAACCCTAGAACTATGCTAACACTCAAGATAAATAAATAAGGGCTTTTAGTTTGCTTGCAGTTAGAAACTTTCGGACTTTTCTTTTCCCCAGAGAGAGAAGGGCATGGAGGGGGGGAAATAAAGGAAATAAAACCCAAGAAAGTGAAAACCAAGGGTGGGGAGAGGCGCTCGGCCAAGCTGCGAGCTGGGGTGATGCTCCTGCACCAAGAGCACGTGTACTTGCTCCTGCTCCTGCTGGGGTGGGCTGCCCCAAAGGAATCCCTGGGAATTTGGGCAGCGACGTGCTCCCGTTGACTTTTGTGCAGGGTGCCTGAGCCCACAGGGCCCTTGGGGATCCCGCAGCCACCTCTGAAACTTTCCGTGTGCCCCATGTCTGCCAGGGATAGCCGAGATAAGTTGTGGTCCCTTGCCAGTTAGTTTCCCATGATTTTTTACTGTAGCGTGTGCTTGAAGTGCATGCTGTGCCGGGCTTTTTTGTTGAGAGGCCTTGAAAATCCTCCTGGTCATCTGTGAAGGATAATAGACGTGTTCTCACTGGCAGGGTGGAGGTTCTGAAAGGTAAATGAAGTTTTGGACAAAATCCCTCCACCACCTCCTCAACATGTGGAAGGTGAGGAGAGATCCAGAGAAGCCGCAAGGTTCTTCTGTCTTCCCCACAAGGATAAACCGGTGGCCCTGGCCCCTATACTCGGCCCTATACTGTCCGTGTGTAGACACCCTGTCCCAGCTCACTGACAGACAAAGATGCGCTGTCACATTGTGCGAGCCCGGCTTTTCTGCCTTTCCAGTAAGCGCTGACGGGACTATTCCAGGTGTGTAGGAAGGAGGAGATGCACAGGGCTTGGGGGGCTGTGAGCTGCAGATGAGTCTGATCGTGAGAGATGCTGAGCATTGCCTCTCCCAGGATGGTCCCTCCAGCCCGGTGGGAGCAGCACGCTTTGCTTGCAGGGGGGCTCGCACACCCAGGCTTTTGGCTACCGTCTTTCGGACGTTACTTATCCAAGCCATTCGCCCAGTGTGCTCGCTTTAGGACTCAATCCTGTTTCCTGCCTAGAGGAGCTCTGCTTGTTCCCATCTCCTGCGTGATGCCTGCAGCCCTTCTCAATGACTGCTGTGTGTTGGGTTGCTGCACCCCGAGAGTTAATCCTTCTCCGTCAGCTACTTCTGCAAACAGACTTCCAGCCCCGACCTCAGTAGGAAGCGCAGGCTGAGACAGGGGCTGTATGTCAGCAGAGAATTGCTTATGAGCATCTAAACTAGAGCATTTTTAACCACCGCGCAGTGGTGGGATCTGACAGCTTCTGTTATAAGCGTGGTAATCCAGTGTGTGCTGGATGCCATCCCTCCGGTGCTGGGAGGCCACCCCTTGTAGATGCAAACTCCAGACTTGATGTATTTTGTTTCTATAAGCTGCTTCCATATCTCGGTTGTTTGGTGACTGCGTGTAACGCGCTTGGAAGTGTCAGTCTAATTCTCCGTGGACAGACATCTACACCACCAAAACCGCAAGGGGAAGTAGCACTGATTTCCCAAATCACTGGCAATCTTGTTCTAGGCTGAGCCTCAAGCAGAAGTCAGGCAAGCAACAAATTAAAGCCGCACTCTTTTGGGAAATGGGCAACTCTTGAAAAGCCTCAGATTCCTGGCCTTGGCCCTGTCTCCATAAATCATTTCAGTCCTGGACTCAGCTGGGAGCCCAAAGAGCCTGCAGAACAAGTTGCTGTCCTCGTCTCTTCCCATGAAAGCCAGTCTCTAGGGTCAGCACGGAAACATACAGGCAGAGCTGTATTCGCTCTGCAGAGAGAAAGAAATCATTCTCCGGGAAATGTTTGCTATGAGGTTTTCCTAGCAATTTGCTGAGGGGTGGGCTGGCTGTCCTGACCATCATTGGATGACATTTGGATTCATTTCTTGTTGGGCTGCCAACAGCGTGCTTGGTGCCGTACGTGACATCAGGTGACAGTCGGCTTCATTGCACATACGCGCGGCGCTGGCTTGTCACTCAAATCATACACACCGGTGCCGGCGCAGAGGTTTCGGAGGAGCACTTTGGATCAGAAGAGAGGACGCTGCTTTCCGTCATGTCTTGGTCAGGGGGGCCGAGAAGCGGGAGTACGGAGAGATGCGTTCGTGGAGGGAAACGCAGCAGGGAGGCTCGCTCTTGCCTCGGGTAACCGCCGTCTTTTCCCATCCCTGAGCATACAAAGGGCCTTCAGCCCCGTGCAGGAGGCAATCCCCGTACGCCATCAGCTGCAGACCTCGGTTTACTTCTTGTTCCTCGGTTAGCCCTCCGTCCCCTCCTTGTCATCACGTATCAGGCTCTTAAGCAGCTGGGAGGTTTTTTTTCCGAGGCACTGAAACCGATACCTCCCCGCAGACGGGCGGGCGAGGAGCACGGCAGAATGCCGTGCTTGCACGCAGCCGGCCCTGGCCCCGCGCTCCTTGGGGAAGGGGTCGGCTGCTGGGTGCAGAACCGCTGGAAGAGGGAGCCCCGCTCAGCCACCGGTACCCAGCACCCACGCAGGTGTCGTCCCCTTCCCCACCCTGCTTGGATGCGCGGGGCTGGAGGTACCCATCCTTGCTGGCATGCACGAGGTAAAACCCCAGCGCTTGCAGGATCAGGCCCACCACAGCCATGCTGTAGGGAGCCCGTCCATGCCTGGTGAGGAGGAGGAGGAGGAGGAGGAAGGGGAAGCCGTGGCTCTCTGCAGGACACCCTCCTCATCTCGGCAGCCCACCCGAGGGTGAGCGACTGGCACGCAGCGTGCCGGGCAGATGGGCTGACGGCGGCGTCCCTGCACTCCGCAGCTGTGTACATATGGCACACATGTTTCAGCTTGTGTCAGCTAGCTCTCCAGATGGCAGGAAGGAGTGGTGGGTTTTTTTTTTTCCCCCCAGTTCTTGATGGAGGAAGAGCCAACCACAGCCGTTTCACACAAGGAGAGGCTAATCCAGCCGTGTCGCTGAGCACTTAGCTGTCCCCGGCTCGCCTCTGAGGCCAGGACCCCCTCAGAGGTGGGAGGTAGACGGGCAGCTGCCGGCTCCGGGAAGCTGCTTGCTGTTGGGAGAGATGTGTCATTGCCGTTGTGCTTGCCCCATGGTGTCATGGCCACCAGGAATGAGGATCTCCCTCCCTCTCTCTGGATCGAGCTGCTGCCTTTACCATAGGGCCATAACACTGAAGTGGGACTGAGGAGTAGATGCTCCTGAGATACAGCTCCTTCCCCCTCATCTTAGCACTTGTGATCTCCAGGTACTCAGTCTGGAAGAGATTTCCCCCCCTGAATCCAGCAAACATCATTTGTCCAAGTGATCCTTCCACTGACAGTGGACTCCTGAGGCTAACAGCCTAGTTCCCTATGGAAAACACTCACCTGCTCTGAAACACTTTGGGATGGTGGAGAAGCTTCTGCTATACCTTGCTCTCCCTTTGCTGCAGCCTTTCTGGGTGTCCCTCCTGGGTGCTGCTCCTGTCCCCGTGGCTGGGCAGCTCCTGCCCAAAGCACTGGTCCCCTGCCCTGGCAGGTACTGGTCAGTGGGTTCTTGCACTGTGCCAGCTCTTCCAGGACCCCCCATAAATGACATGATGGGTTGCCGCTTCCATCCTTTTTCTCTCCCTCTCCCTGCCGTTGTGGGTGGTCAACGAACCCAGACGTCTCTGATGCAGACAGAGATGCGGCACTGAGTTCACGAGAACCCAGTCTCCTCCTCCTCCATCCGAAGTGCCCTCGTGCTGCTGGATGTTCCAGTTCATGAAGCAGCACAACCGTTCGGAGGAGACAAGATGCGGCAACACCGCCGCGCAGCTTCAGAGCAGCCGCTCTCCAGGCCAGGCCACGGTTACCAGCAACGCTGGCTCCTTCTTTTGTCTGCAAGTTCCTTTTGACAGCGAGAGTCTTTTACTCCAGCACATCCCAAATGTGAAACTGAACCATATTCACGTTTGTTACGGCATAGACTTAGCCACCAGGTTTGCTCCTGGAGGCCTTGGCCAGGAGGAGATAGTGCTCTCCGCTGCTAGGCTACGGCGGGCACCCAAGCAAACCAACTCCCCCCAGTATATTGCACTCGCAGGAGTTGCGATCGAGCTTCTCAGCTGTGCTGACAGACCCTAAGGTGGCAGCAAACTCTCCCTCGATGGACGGAGACAACCACAGCAGCCTTCCTGATCTGGAGCCCGCCTAAGCTTGCACATCTGGTTTCTCTCCGGAGCACTGCTGTCCAGCTTCTCCTCAAGAAAGCAACGCTCCGAGCCACAGCGAGCTAGAGTCTGCGCCGGGAGCAAACGTGTCCGCAGGCATTTATTTTCCCTTGAAGTATATTGGCGTTTTTCTAAATCTTTTCACCACTGCGTTACCAGCGCGCTCTCTGCCTTAGCAGCTGACAGCCTCGCTCTCTGCACTCCTGGGGGTTCTGGAGATATTTTAGGGTTTTATAGGGCTTTTTAGCTGCTGGAGTGGAGGGTTTTTTCCCCCCCCACACACTAGCATCCTTTCACTTTTTGCTGCCGGCACGCACGTGGGTGCTGTGGCCTGTTGTTAAATCGGTGCGGAAAAGACCCGGCTCGCTCCCGTCGGGAGCGTGGTGGGACATGGGGAGCGGCGGCCTCGAGGCCACGGGAGGAGGTTGCGTTGCTGCGGAGCTGCCTGGGGACAAGCTGTCTGCAGGGGTTCGAAGGGACAAGCCAGGCACTAAATGCAGGCAGGACCTGCGGCTTGAGCAGCGCCTTAGCCGCAAGGCGCTGGAGGCCGAGACTATTCTGGGGATGCGTCATTACGTGCTCGCCCTCTTTGTGTGTCAGCCCAAAGGCGGCTGTGGTTTGTCACCTCTGCAGGCGGGACACCGTATGCGACCAGTGTCGCTGGCGTCTCCTTGCTGGGTGTGTGGGGGGGGGGAGGCTGAGAGCTTTCCTCCATCACCTGCTGACATCTCCCAGCCCAGTGATTCATCCCCCCATGATCCCACCAGCAGGAAGCCCTAAGATGCCTTAAAAGCCAGCTCTGGAAGACGAACTGCCCGTTGAGCTCGTGTGGGGGTGACAGCCGGGTGGGAAGGTTTGGCCCTGCTCCACGGCGGCCGTCGGAGAGAAGCTGCTGGGCTTCGGGGAGAGCCCGAGCATCCTCCACACGTTGCTCGCAACGTGCGGTGCTACCGCTGCGCGTTGTCATCGAACAGCACAGCGTTAACCAGAGCGTCTCGGTGGTTTCAGCCAGTCCAGCGTGACGCTTCGGGTTATTTAGAGCCCGGTTGGGGCAGAGTGGGGTGG
Organism: Aviceda cuculoides; assembly: GCA_035590195.1. Classification (NCBI taxonomy): domain Eukaryota; kingdom Metazoa; phylum Chordata; class Aves; order Accipitriformes; family Accipitridae; genus Aviceda; species Aviceda cuculoides. Next base: position 41,606,098 of record JAVJGG010000054.1, read on the forward strand.
CACTGTGGTTTAACAGCTAAAGAAGATGACAAAATACTGGCCTGAAGCAACACGAGGGGAGAGAAAATAAGGGAGAAACCAGACAAAAGGACAAAAATCTTGAAAACAATGACTGTGTGTCACTAAGAATGGGGCTTGTTTGCTCCCTTGGCTGCTGTCTAACTGATTTTATCCTCTGCTACAAATCCGGCTCCTGTCGGGAGGTATTTGCTCTGCCTGCTGCAGCCACCCCGAGTTAACCTCTGTGTTTTCTTACGGCTCCCGCTGAAATCAGAGGAAAGAGTCTGCTTTTCTCCGTCGGGCTTTGAATCCAGCCTCCGCTCCCTGCCTTAATCCGCTCTCAAATTCCTCTCTGGGCTGCAGTCCCCCACGGTGGGGAGGCGAGACGCGTTATGGTACCTTGCAGCAAGACCCCCCCCCCGGGGCTCTTTGTTCCCGACTTGCATCTAACTTCGGTCCATGCCATGTGTGTTCACAAAGCGATGTATCCCACCCCGGTCCCAGTTTGCCCTGTCCCCCGCGCCAAGCAGGGATGCGAGCAGAGCCACGCGAGTGCTGCGCGAGGGTTGTGCTCCTTCCAGCCGGCCGCCGGCTCGGCGCAGCTCCTGGGTGTAAGGAGCCGTAGCAGGGGAGTGGAAAACCCTGTGGTGTCCAGCAGTGGCCGGTAATTTAAAGAATTGCCAAGGCCAAGCTGGGCCTGGCGTCATGCTATTTGCTCCGATGGAGCCTGTTCTCCTATTCCCCAGGTGAATTGGACCCATTGGACCTCAGGGATGGAGATGATAGCTACTACAATGTAACCCAAGAAGGGGAAACTATAGTTCTTGGGGGTAGCCCCTCCTAGAGGAGATTTTCTGTGCCCCATGGCCCTGGGATTTCTCCTATGATGCCCCAGTAGTCCTCTGTGTAGTTATTATTTTGGGAGGTGGTTCAAAGAGCCTGCAATAATGTAAGAGCTTTGCTGCTGCCCAGCAATGTAATATTTTTCATGCGTGATGCTGCGGGTGTGTGTTGCATGCCCTGAGGATGTGCAGGAGGCTTTGAAGGTGCAAAACGTCCAGGGAATAGTGGAGGAGGACTGTCCAAAACAGACCAGAGCCAGGCCTGGGGCAGCATTAACCAGACTGCCGTTTGGAAGAGATCCCCGGGGTGAACTCACCCAGCACCACACCTAGGTTTTGTTTGGAGGAAGCCAATTCAGTCGCTCCAAGGAGTGAACTCATGTTTTTGCAATGTGAGCGATGGGGGAGCCAGAAGCTGGGAGGGAACCGGGAGCTGGGTTATTTGACAGCGTGGACCCACCCAAGAGGCGAAGGCGCCTCGGTCGGGACTAGTGCTCCCGCGTGAGTGATGCTGCTTTTGTTCTTGTTGGCATTTTTAAGCTAGGTTTGGTCCCTGGCTGGATGCTTCGTTGCCTGTGGCGAGGCAGGGATGAGGTTTTCTTTCAAGCTGCTGTGATTGCTTTGCTAGCACGGGTCTGCCCGTTCCCCACCACGGCAGGCTGGTGGCAGAGAAACAAAAGCCTCCCACACCCATGGTATGAAATAGCTGCCCGTCACTGGCCAGAATGGAGCTCTGCAAAGCATCTGACACCGTGGTGCCCACAGATGGTCGAGGGAGGGGATTCTGCCCATCTACTCCGCTCTGGTGAGACCCCCACCTGCAGGACTGCGTTCAGCTCTGGGGCCCCCAACATAAGAAAGGCATGGACCTGTTGGAGTGGGTCCAGAGGAGGGCCACAAAAATGATCAGAGGGATGGGGCATCTCTGCTATGAGGACAGGCTGAAAGAGTTGGGGTTGCTCAGCCTGGAGAAGAGAAGGCTCCAGGGAGACCTTGTAGCAGCCTTCCAGTACTTAAAGGGGACTTATAAGAAAGATGGGCACAAACTTTTTAGGAGGGCCTGTAGTTATAGGACAAGGGGCAGTGGTTTTAAACTAAAGGAGAGTAGATTCAGACTAGATATAAAGAAGAAGTTTTTTATGATGAGGGTGGCGAGGCACTGGAACAGCTTGTCCAGAGAGGTGGTCGATGCCCCATCCCTGGAAACATTCAAGATCAGGCTGGATGGGGCTCTGAGCAACCTGACTGAGTTGAAGATGTCCCTGCTCATTGCAGGGGGTTGGACTGGATGGCCTTTAAAGGTCCCTGCCAACCCAAACCATTCTATGATTCTGTAGGGCCCTTCTCCAAAAGCATTCCCCTGAGAACCATGCCATTTATCCACAAAGCAGGATCTGGCCTTGCTGGGTTCAAACGCGTGCCATGCTGCCCCAAAGGTCCGGTTCAGTGTAGTGAGCACCACTGGCCTGGAGGAGCCATCGGTGGAAGCTGGCTGCTGCTGTGCCGTGGGCAGGAGGAAGGGTATTTGGGGGCCAGGGCCATGCAACAGGCTCTGCTGCCGCCGCACGTGGGAGTAGTCTTGCAGGCAGCAAAGCTGCCTGTCTGGTAGCTGCAAGTTGCTTGTTGGCTCTGAACCACACACCGTGGTTCTCCTGGGTCCTAAGTTCAGGTGCTCCATGGAAGCTGTCTACTTACATGGTACCATTACTGCAGTTGCCAGATCCACCCACCGATAACCAACTGCACTGAAGGGGTCTGGCAGGACTGGGGAAGGACATACCAGCGATGCTTGCAGACTTTTCCATCATACAGCTGTATAAATCACCATTGTCCCACCTAGGATGTTAGGAGGACTCAGGGCATGTACCTGTCAAGAGTAAGGCAGGGAAGCCAGGTCCCTTGCTGGTGAATCAGAACACACCAACTAGCCCATCAACCAATGGTCCCTCAAGAAGTAGGAGGACCCATATGTGTTCACCTCCCCTCTGGAACTGGGTAGAAAGAAAAAGGCTGGCTCCAAACCCTTCCCAAACATGCTCCACAACATAATACATATTAAAAACAGGCCATGATCTTCTGGACAAGGCCTTCAGCCTGTTGAGGCTGTTACTTACAGAATCACAGAATGGTTTGGGTTGGAAGGCACCCTTAAAGATCATCTAGTCCAACCCCCCCACTATGGGCCGGGACACCTTCCACTAGATCAGGTTGCTCAAAGCCCCATCGAACCTGACCTTGAACACTTCCAATGTTGGGGCATCCACAACTTCTGTCCTCTTCCCAGTAGCTCCGCAGACACCAGCCGTGGAGACACTTTGGGATGGTGAAAGAGGTTTCCCCTGTGCTCAGGACCAACAGGCAAGGAACACCAGCAGTCCTGCTGCCCCAACCTGCCACCTTTCCCCCAAGATGCCTTAACCCCAGCAAACGTCTGACTCACCCTGGGGTGGAAGGAGGGATGTACAAAAGGCGGAACTATTAAGCGCTGGACATTTATATGAACCTTCTGGAAATATTTTTGGCAGGAGGTGCAGCACAAACAATGAGACAGTGCAGTTGCGCTGTGTGTTCGGACGCAGGGAAGAGGCAGCCAAATGCTTACCCGGGGGCCCTGATGTATTTTAGCTCCCAGCATAAAAATAAACCAGATGAATTAGCAGACAGGTAAATTCAGCAGCTTATTATGGCATGTTGCGGAGGAGCTAGCTGTCAGGAGGGCTTAGCTTACGCTGCATCGCAAACACAGACCTTTCTCTGCCTTGGAGCCACCCTGTCTTCCCTGCTGTACCCAGGGGCCCCAATTCTGCCCTGCGTGACCTTCACGTGGAGGGGATCTGTGCAAGTCTGTGCTCCCAAGTCCTGTCGCTAGCATGATAACAGAGAGCTCTGGTCCCCCAGCACCTGACACCCTTCTTTCTTCCAGCATTTTCATGCAGCATAAAAGCAGAGTAGGCCTGGCTTTACAGATGTTATCTGTACAGGTCCAGAGGGTGTTTATAGAAATTATATCTTCTCGATAAGGACAGAGCTACCTGGCCAGAAGCTCAATGGTGTGAACTGGCTTAATGCTCCTGAAGTCCAGAGGATGCTCCTGGTTGTTCCCCACAGACCCATCATGGTGAACATACCCTGCACCCTCAGAGGGTGGGGGTGGTTATTGTTCCCTCTCACCCATCTTTTTCTCTAGTTGTTCCCCAACCTCATCCCGCAGTCTCCTCTCCTGTGCCCTGGGTGAGAATCGACTCGAAGACCGTGCCTTCCTCCAGAGGGCTGGCTGCCGGCCGAGCACCGCTCTCGTCAAGTGTGTGACAGACTTCCCAGGGACTTCAAAGGGAGCATCTTCGGTCTTCCCAGGGCGCTGCCTCTGAATCGCAGACGTCAAGGATGGAAAAAAGACCTGTTAGGTCACATCCTGTCCTCTCTTCCTGCCAAAGAAGGGCTCTTCTGCACAGGAATATGTCTCGGGAGCGTTCATCTTGCATTGCTTCGGCCCCTGCCAGGCTGGGGATCACTGATAAGACCCATGAGACTCTGCAGAGCCTTTCACAGATGCAACCAACAAACATCCTCTGGCTGAAGCTCTGGTTCCTGCTGGTCCCAGCCCGCTGCCGTGCTGATCTCCTGAAGCTGAGGATGGTGCCAATAGCCTTTCCTTTCTAGCAGACAGCCGCATTCCTTCGGATCGGTGTGAAATTTCAGTTGCAATTCCTTCCTAATTCCTTTTAATCGTTGGAAATATTGCAGGCAAGATGGTGAGCTGCGCTGCTGCCCGGCAGAAATCAGTGAGGTCAGATAAGGGAAATATTTTCGTTAACTGCATGGGAACTTGAGCTCTTCCCTGGTTCCCTCTGGCTCTGAATGGACCGGCTCAGCTCCCATCATTGCAGCTCTCCCACTAAAGCACTGATGTCTGTTCGGCTCAGGCATGACGAGCAAGAAGGTGACAGAAGGAAAGGGCTTGGTGCTTACCAGGCGTGTGATGGATGCCTGCTCGCGTTACCTCCTGCTGAAAATCTGTATAGCACAGACCCCAGTGGGAGCTGGGACGGTTACACCTGCATGGCCACACCAACATCAGGCATTTTTCCCATCTCTAAGACGCTCGCCCTGTTTTGGGTTGGATTTTGGAGACTTCTTGGCATCCAGGTGTGTCATCAACACCCTTCACTCCACCTTATGCAAATCTGTCCCCTCTTCCCTGCTGGCTTTATGTTAAAGAAGGGATAAAACCAAAGTTCGCCCCCGCCCCCCCCCCCGGGGAAGCTTTGGATCTGGATCTGAACTAAAAGTGGCTTATTCCTCTCTCAATTTCCCATGTTTAATTCAAAAGGAAACATTAAAATGGCAGGAGCTGAGCCAAGACAGGGAGGGTTCCTACGCAATAGTTATTCTAACACTGTTACCATGGCAAAAGCTCTTATCTCCTAATGTTGGTGCCCTGCACCCATCACAGTGGTATCTGAGCTGCTCAAGGTGAACCTCTTCCCGTGGACGTACAGGGCAGCTCCAGTTTGGACTTTGCTGCAGCATGTGGGAAAAGCGTTGTGTAATCCTAGTCGAGAGTTTTGTCAACTGTGTTAGCACTGAGATCTTTCTTGGAATTTGTAGCAAACATGTCCTACAAAACAGTTTGGGTTTTATTTTGTTTCTTCTTTTTTTTTTTTAAAGAAGAATAAAACCACAAAAGAAAGAGAGCAAAACAGATGAGCAAAAAAGACATTAGCCTGCCTTCTTGTGTTGTAACTGGACAGCGTCTGTGCATCAGCCTCAAGGATTTCGTGGTCTATTTGCCTTCCACTCGATTTAACTTCCTTCTTGCTCTAATTCTGAAATTATTCCCACATTTCACTGAATCCTTCCATTTTAGTTTCCATCTTGCTTTGGTCTTCCATGCTGCTGTTTGATCTGGGCTCTCCACTGTTCTTCTTACACTGGCGTCAAAAGAGACTTGGGTGTTTCTGCTGCCCGAAGCTCTTGCTTTCAAAATAACTCTCAGCTTACTGCATCTGGGGGCCAGGTATTAAGGTCTGAGGGCAAGCGCAGTTGATGGGTGCATAATGCTGGCAAAGAAGTGAAGGCAAGGATTTAGAGAGAGATTTTCTCAGGCAAAAAAGAGGCCCTTTGTGGCACCAGACTCCAGCCAGAGAATAAATAGATTCCCTGCAATGTCCCTGCTCATTGCAGGGGGTGGGGGTTGGACTAGGTGACATTTAAAGGTCCCTTCTAACCCAAACTGTTTTATGATTCTATGGTTCTGTGATTCCTTGCCTCCTCGGGGGTATCTGTGTGATATAAAAATGGTGTGTATAAAAAAAAAGCCCTTTGAAGCTTGTTGGGTACTGCTGGGCACCTTGGCTGTATTATACAAGCCAAATGGCCCATAGCGTCAACAGCGTTAAAGTCCATGTGCTTGTGGATGAGGGTGATCCAACCGATTGTAGTTGGTTTGGATTTACCTAAATATTATGGCAGAGCTCCTCCCTAGGAGCGTTTGAAGAAACTGAGCATCTTGGACAGGAGCGTGCATGAGTGATGGGTGGACAGGCAGGGAACGGTGGGCAGGGAAAAAGGGCCGGTTCCTGCAGGGAGGGATGTCATGAGTGGAAAAACAAGGGTCTGACTCTGAGCTTAGCTCTGCTTCAAGCAGGGATTTGGGTTGGAGACCTGAAGGGTCCCACCACCTGAAGTTGTGACTGTGTGAGCAGTGCTGCTGAGTGTGTCGATAAATGACCTGGAAAGGTGGGTGAGCAGTGTGATAGGAGGTTTGCTGGTAGTACTCCAGCAAAAGGTACTGATATTTGCTAAAGGTAGCAAAGATAAGAATTGCAGAGGGACCTTATGACTCTGAGTGACTAGGTGATAATATGGCAGATGAAATAAATACAGTGTAGATAAAGTGAAGTGATGCATATGGGAAAAAACATACCAGATTCCACATACGAAGTGATAGAACCTGAGCTGACCATTATCTCAGAGAAGAGAGACCTAAGGGTTTCTGTAGATGGTTTAATGGAAATCTCAAGTCAGTGCCTGGTAGTGATCACAAATCAAATCCAGAGTTATGAGAAAAGGAATATTAAACAAAACAGAGAACATAAGCATCTGTTAGATGAATACACAGAACACCCACAACGTGAATACTGTCTGGTGTTCTGATCCTCTCAGCTCCAAAAGAACTAGGAAAGGTTCAAGGAAGAGCAGCAAGGGTCATCAAAGGTATGGGATGGGTTCCACACTACTGTCTGCTAAGGAGGTTTGATCTTTTTCTTCTGGAAAAGAGGCTGAAGAAATGATGGAAGACTAAAAACGTGTCACAGGGGAGGTGAATAAAAATCTGTTGTCCTCTCTTCTAGTACAGGAACTGGGGGACCTCAAGTGAAGACAATAGGAGTCAAGTTCAAAACAAGCAAGAGGAGGGCAGTGTTATGTAGGCTAGAGAGAAAACTTTGCAAAAGGATGTTGTGGGTGCTCAAAATTGACAGGGCTTCAGCTTACCAGTCCAAATTCATGGACAAGAAAGGTCTATCATGGGTTGCTAAATACAGGGAAGGCATATCTAGCTGAGGTCGTGGAGGTGACGTTAGTTGGAGCCTGGCAGAATACTTGGGGAAATCCTATATATGCCTGAGCTGTTCTGCTCCTCCCTTGGCATCTGTGTATGGCCACTGTGGGGTTCGGGAAGGGGGTGAACCCATCTTACCTTACGTAAAGTCAGGGACATCACTCCAGGGATGAGCCTGGCTTTGTGTCTCTGTGGAGAAAAGAGAAGCTGAGGCATGAGCATGGCAAGAAGCATTAAAAAGTCTCCAACCCCAAGCGGAGTGTGACACCCTAGAGGGATGAGGAGGATGGAGACTGGTAGGGAGGCAGATGGTAGAGAGACACTGAGGCATTCCAGGGATTGATGTAGTATGAAAACTAAGATTGACGGGCAGTCAGGCAACCTGAGTGGCTAGGATGGATTTCAGATAAATGCCCAGCTCCAGTTTCCCATAGGCAATAGAATCTTGTGCATTAAAGGCCGAATGACCTTTAGCAATTCTGCAAACTATCGAACATGGCCCCAAGCCTATTGAACTCAGAAGATCTCTCGTTAAGCTGGACAGGTCGAAGTTGTGTGCCTAAAATTGAGGGCGTATGTAGTGTTGTGCTGGATCACGATCGGAATGCAATCAAACCTTCTGCAGCGGGAAACGTGTACTGTTCAGTTCTTTAGACACATGCTGGTTAGTTCAAATTGCTTGAATGTTTCACATTACACTACAAATCTTCAAGAGTAAAGAAATAAATTGCATAAGATACAGCCAGGGCCCTGAACCAGGCCCTGGTTTGGTCTCTTCTGGGAGGTGAGGTACTGTGATGGGGTGTTTCAGCAGGTAGGAATTACTGCCTCCAGGTCCTATTCCTACAACAGCATCGTGTTTTAGCACAGGCTGGAACTTACGATTGATGCTGTTTGAGCGCCAAACCGCCAGGCTGCGATATATTTGCTCATATCGCCCTTATTGCCTTATTCTGCAAGACCTGTGATGGCATTGGAGCTACTCGCGGGGAGTAAGTTACTCAAGACGAGTAACTGAGTGGCGTGGAGGTTGCAGGTTTCTGAGAAAAACAGGGCCTCTGAGAAGCGAACTGAACGGCAGGCAGACGTCCCAGGCCGTATCCTGCCATCGCGTTTTAAGCAGAACTGCCCCGCTGAAATCAAGAGGCTTCGTGCTGCTTTCATCCCCATGGAGATCAGCGGGGGAGTTCTTCTTAAAAACCTGTTAGGACCATATGGCCTTTTATCGCTAGAGTTCCTATTTATGTTAAAAACTGCTAAGAAAATAACCTACAGTTGTTTTTTCATGCTTCAAGCAAGATATTTTGTTTAACTGGCCTAATTTTTAATTTTTTTTTTTTTTTCCCTGTTACCCTTTCTAGGTTCCCTGCTATTCTTATGGTCAAAAGTTGTCCAAACTGGCCATCTTGAGAATAGCCTGTAACTATATCCTTTCCCTGGCCAGACTAGCAGACCTGGATTACAGCGCTGACCACAGTAACATGAGCTTCTCTGAATGCGTGGAGCAGTGCACTAGGACCTTACAAGCAGAAGGAAGATCTAAAAAAAGGAAGGTATGTTGCAGCCTCCCCTCCTCACTCCCCAAATAACGGTAAAAGTTACAAAAGGGGGAAAAAAAGAAAAAATCCAAAGTGGTTTCCTTTCTTTCTCGACCTCTTGAAATTTTCCTGATTTTTTTTATCCCTTGCCTTTCTCTCTCGCTTTTTCTCCTCCATCCGTCTGATCTTGTAATAACTGCATTCCTCTCTAATCAAAAGCTTTTCTCTCCTCCCCGTCTTCCGTGCTGGGCTCTTCCTCTCGTTAGTCGCCCGTCGTGTGTTTTAACACAAGCGTGATCCTATTAGAGTCATCTTGGGGCTGTTATTTGTTAAACCAAACCAACCTTGAGTTGCCTTTTGGAGCCCATAAAACACGGTCGCCCGCCTGTGTTTTCTGTTTTGTTTAATCTAACACTTATCTCCGAGAAAAATCACCCGACAACAAAAAAAAAGTAGCTAATGGAGACATTGTATGTATAAACACATTAGTAAGATGTATGACCTGAAGGACATGTGGGTATCTTGAGGAAACAACATTAAATCTAATTACGCCTTGCATTCCTTTAGGTTACTTAACACTGAACCAATTAGGTGAAATCATCGTCAAGCGGCGGGAGGAGGAAGCGGAGCGTTCTGCCAGCTTTCCTCTCGAAGAGTGACATGGGTGAATTAAAGGAGTGATTGATGTCTTTGTTCGGGCTTTTATGACAAAAAGAGTTTTGTAAACTCGAATTGAACTTCCCCCTGCTTTCTGGGCTCGCTTGTCAGGCGGGATAATAAATCAGTGGGATTTTAATGGATGAATGGGCAGCTAAGCCAGGGAGCAGGCTCCTTCTCCGGTGTCGTTAAGATCTGCCTCCAATTCGGGCAGGTTTCCTCACTTTTCCTCCTCTTTAGCCCAACAAATCATCCTCCAGCAATTCAGTTTATAAATAAACACAATAGCACACTCCCCGTCGCTTCCTCTCGCTGTCACGGGCTGTATTTATGCCCCCAGAGCAGCAGTGCCAGGCGGAGACACGGCACCGCTCGCCCACGGCCGGCAGCGCTGGCTGAAACTGGGAGGTGCGGGGGGAGCTACTGGGCAGGCACGAAATTAGGGGTTCATTGCGGGGTCCGTCGTGCTGCAGGCGGTGGTGTCCCAGGGACACCGATGTGATGCCGCCGACCCTAGGACAAGGTGAGAGTTGGGTCTTGGGTCCTCTCTCCAAGTGGAGATGGGGGAGAAGAAGGGGGTGAGCATCCTTTTTGAGGCTTTGGCAGATTGCTAGCTGGGTCTTGGGTCCCTTCCCCCAGTCGAGATGGGGAAGAAGGAGAGGATGAGCATCCTTTTGGGGGCTTCAGCAGATTTTTGGGCTGGCGTTCAGGCTTTGGGTGCCCGACGGGCTGAGACCCATTGTCTTGGCTTATGTAAACCAATGCGAGCTTAAAGACAGAAAACGCAGAGCCAGATTTCAAATGGCTCCAAATCCCAGGGTGTTCACGTCTGAGGGTTAGGGCTGGGCCCATCCTTAATTAAAAAAATAAATTAAGAATTAAAAGCCTTCCATTTATGGCATTTGTTCTCTAAAGTTCACTCCAGAGTGGACGCATGGAGAAAAGCCCTGAGCCCATCAAGAACACACAATTAAACTCTCATGGGGCATCGGCACATCCCGCCTCCCAACGGGCCACCGCCAATCCACAGAAACAGCATCACCGGGAGAAAATCTGCCTTTTCTCCACATTCTTGAAGGACACCCACCCTAACCCCTCTCCAAAGGTCCTCTCCAAAAAAGAAAGCTGGGCTTTGTACCTGGGGCAGGGTCTTGGTCCCTGTTCTGCCTTGCTTTTCTTTCCAGCAAGTGTCTTGCAAATGCATTTCTGCTGTTTGGGAGAGTCCGAGTTTAGGGCAGCCCAAGAGCCTGTGCATTCCCCTGGCTGATAGGTATCATTTTATTTCCAGCAGTATTTGCTCAGGTGACGGCAAGAACACATTCAGCTGATGGTGAAGCCAAAACCAGTAGGTACCGCTAAGTAACACCACTAATTCCCAGTAGATAGGAATAGGGATGCAAAGCCCAGGCTGGGAGGACTCAGCTTGGTATCTGTCTCCCTTTCTCCCCGAGCCAAGCAAATCGACGGCATCATGAGCACGAGGGAGGGAAATGCCGCTGTCAGAGGGAAATTACAGATGCGGGATGGCTGTGCAGGCAAGATCCAAGCTCTGGATGTCAGGTGGTGTGAAGGGATGTCTCTCCTGGGGGGTCTCACGTGGGCGGCTGGATGAGGGTACAATGGCTTGGCCCAAAATCGCCACGCCCTCATTAATTTGGAAATCGGCACGTTTTTCTAAGCTGTGTGTGTTTTTAATCAGGTCTCCAAAACCACTGCTCACTGAGCAGTTCCTCTGAATTATCAACTTTAGGGTGGTTGTTACATTTTTGGTGGTGGTGGTTTTTTCGGTTTCCTTTTTTATTCTCTCTTAAAAAAAAAAAAAAAAATCACAGAAAGCCCAAGCACAGACCTCTGCTCCTTGAGCCCTACCTTTGGGTCCATAGCACCCTTATCTCCTGTCATCTATCTCTGTTTTATTGTGTCTCTGCCTCTATCGCTGTCTCTCCCAGCTCTCTGATTGCAATGTGCTATGGCACCGTGAGCTTTTCACACAAAAAAGTAGCTGGTTGGAGTTTGTTTTGGCAGGCAGGGGCTCCAGATGTTGCGTTTGCTGGATTGTGTGTCGCCTTTTGCTTTGTTTTTGAGGGCGAATTATCTGCTGTCCCTAACGTTAGGTTGTTGTTCAGACTTTGCTGTTGCAATAGGAAATTTAATGGGTGTTTTCCCCCCCTTTCCACTCTATTTTGTTAATTAGAAAAGTTGGCTTTAGCCTTTCAAACTTGACTAGGAAAAAAAAAATCCCCTTTCCAGTCCTAACTACAGTTATATGGTGATTTTAGTTGTTGCAATTGAGACTCGACCGAGGGTGTTTGGTGATGGGAGATCTCATTTATAAGCGGCAAAGGGGGTAATTGAAGGGCTTCAAATGCCTTTTCCTTTAAAAAAAAAAAAAGCTGCGGGGGGTGGGGTGGTGAATTCTGGTGATAGTCTTCCTTTTTTAAAGCTGCCTTTTGCTGGTTATACAAGTGATCTGGACTAAGCCTTGCCCTTCAACCTGCAGGCAAGAGTCGCGTCATGTTGGAGATTTGGGTTCCAACACCCTCAGCAGAGCCCGAGTCCTGCTGGGGCCACACTGATATCCTGGGAAAGGAGTGGGGGGGGGGTGGAATCTGCCCTTGGCTCCAGCCGAGAGCATCCTCCGGCAGCAAAAAGGAGGTGGATCAGAAAAGGGGAGTCCGAGTTTCCTCATCCCTGGTGTACCCTGTTTCTGCACGGGGCGTGATCCCGAGCTGCCAGAGGTCATCTGAAAGCCTCGCACAGATTTCGTAGGGTTTCTGGTCCCGGCTGCTGTTTGCACAATCTCTTTTTCTAACCTTTTCCTCCCCCAGGGCCAAATTCTGGTGCCCTGCAGAAGGCAGCCTTACGGCTCAGGGGAGGGTTGGGACTTAGGGTGCATCGCCGGGGGCTCTCCCTGGAGGTCGGCGTTTTCGTGGGTGCAGAACTGTGCACCGCAGCCCCCCACATCCCCCAGCCCCGCAGGATCCAGCCCCCAGGGCTCTGGGACAGACCTTACCTCCCCACCAGGCAGCACAACCACAGCCCTCGGGTCTACAAAGAGCAGGATCCGACCTGCTAACAAGTACCCTATACAGCACACCCAGTACCCAGCACTGAACAGAAAACCCCGAGCGCTAAAAAATAAAACCAAAAAAAAAACCCCAAACTCCCATCGCAAGGTTCATTTTCTTCTCCTTCCCCTCCCCTCTTCGCTTTCGATTAACCCTCGTGCTAGGCAGCAACATCGCCGCGGCCATGGGAGCTAAGCTGGAGCAGGGAGGGATGGGAGAGGGATATTTTATTTTTTATTTTTTTTTCGCTTTATCCTCCCCCCGTCCCGACTTTTCTGGCAGTCGCAGACTCCAGATGTTCGGAGCGCGAGCTGGGAAGTCCTGCTGGCGCCACTTGGGGCAGAGGGCAGGGGAAAGGCACGCGAGCTGGAACCCGGAGTACTCAGTCACTGCAGGACTTGGCGCATTCCCCAGCTCGCTGCTGGCACATTCCCCGGCTCTCTCCTGGCCATCTGTTCCAAAAAAACACTTTCAGAACCTCATCATCACTCAGGATACAACACTGCGAGCAGCTGTTAGCGAGGCAGAAGGAAAAAAAAAAAACACACACACACACATATAAAAAAAAAAAAAAACACCAAACCATGCGAAAGGTCTCTTTGTGAGAGAGGAAGCTGGGTTATGAATAACAGGCGAGCAGTTGGAGCTCAATAAAAGTTTTCGGCTGGAATTTAGTTTCTTGTTTTTGTGCCTGTGTGTGTGGATGCGCACAGACGCAAGGAATTAAAAATTAGAAATGTGCTCTCACTCGCTCTCTCTATATATATTCCCCAATAATTAAATGATACAGAAGCACATATAGAATGAAAAGCCACTCTATTTGTTGCAGTTTGCTGCACTAAAATGGCTCACGTTATGGATGTAATTATTGCATTATATAAAATAGTTATTGTGGTGTTCTGCCATGCCTTGATGCCGCCTCGCTGCTACTTTGCTAAAAGCAGAGCTCCCGCTGTAGGTAACACTTACTCCCATTGAAAAATCCAAAGGAAGGCATTCTGCGGGCGTATTTACTTGCAGGAGCAAGCAAGTTAAGGTTTTATATTATAAAAGAGAAACGGTCGTGGCAGGCTTGATTTGTATGGCAACGAAACCATTTGCTTGGAGCATGTTTTTTTCAGTAACGCTGTATTTTTTAGACAGAGCCCCGAGATAAAGCCACAGCTCCCACCCCCTGGTTTGCGCGGATGATCCTGGCTGCCGGGGTTTGCTGTTATCGATCATCTGATATCGATTATTATAACACATTCAGAGCCAGCGCAGCAAAAATCTCGATGATCCGCGTGGCCTTTCTTCCTCGTGGCTTCCCGTCCCGTGGGGGCAGCGGGGGCTCCGATGGTGAGGTTCGACCTCCCTTTCCCTGCAGCTTGACTTAGCAGAGGTTCCTCTTTAAAAATAGCTTCCTTTCCCTGCTGGGACTCGCAGGCGAGAGCGGGCAGCCAGCCAGTCTGCTTCCCCACGGCCGCCAGCTCCGCGGGCCCCGGGGAGGAGCTGGACCACAGGAGAGCAGCCACCCGCTCCGAGCCCCCCGTGTCTGCCCGCGGGACGGCAGCGTCCCCCGGGGCTAGCGGGGGCAACCTGCATCCTTCTGGCCACGAGTTATCCCTGCCCCGTGCTAGCTGGAGGATAACCCACCCGGGGAACAGACCTGCTTGAAAATAAGGCGGCGAGGGGGGGGGGGGTAGTGAGGCTGCGTAAGCGCCGTAGCGGATTCCCGTGCTTATCGCTTAGTGTTTGATGTGTCCCTGCTACCCGAAAGAGCAGTTGCAGGTGGGGCACGGGTGGGAGGCCGAGGGCTCGCGACGAGCCCGTGAGCGAGGTCGCCCAGCGCCAGGCAGGGAGCAGCTCTGTGCGTCCCCACGGGCACTGGTGGTCGAGCATCGGTACCCCAGCGAGCAGGGCTGAAAGCTTTTTCTTGCAAAAGAGAGGCGGTGCGGGACCCTGCTGTTGCATGGCAGCACGCTAAAAACCCCTTTGCTTTAAAGGGGTGGTGGAGCAGCCTCATGGAAGCGTGCGAAGGCTGGGGCCGGGGATTCACTCCCACGGTGGGAGCAGGGTCCCGGAGTAGGCTCCGTTCCCTTTGTAGCGAGGGTATTCGCAAGAATAGGGTAAGATCCACCCGGCAGATATCAGGTAACTACAGCAAAAGGAAAATGTGAGTAGAAGAGACAGGAGAAGCCCTGGAACAAAGGCTGACTCAATTCCAGAAGCGCTTTGATTTATAGAGATTGAAATGCTCCAGGATGCTGCAAACTCACCAAGGTCATTGGGCCAGTTGTCAAATTCAAGAGCCATGGGAGTTCTGATATTATTAGTTTAAAGCAGACCCTGGTTAATAAATCTGTCTTCAGAGCTCCTGGCAGGAGTGCAAAAGGGTGAAGGGGGAAAGAAAGGAGCCCGTTCCCACCTAACCCAACCCGTGGCCCGCGCTGGGGCTGACCGGGCAGCGCCGACGAGGTCTGCTGAGCTCCTCCATCGCGTTGCAGAGGGATCCCTCCGTTCCCTTTCCATTTCCTTCGCCTCGAAGGTACAGCGCGGTTGCCCTCGGCTGGCTTGTACGTGTTCCCTCTCGCCCCGCGGTGGCTGATCTTCCCCAGTTGCAAAGACTTCCAAGAGCAGGGACCTGCCGCTGAGGCTTCTCTTCCGAAAACCCCAAACCCACCGATGTTTTTTATCAGCGTCGAGCACCCTGAGCTAAAGGGTAGGGTCTCTCTGGACGAATGCAGGAGGTGTTAACTGCGATCTATCTATCTCGGGTCCTGTTTGTTCAGCACTTTAAAGAGCAGCGGAGGCACAAGAGAGGGGACCGGGGGGCCCGTGACTCCGGTGGCTTTGGCTTAGGGCATGAGGCAGCTATTGCTGGGTAATTCGTTCCTGCAGTGGAAAAGGTTTTGCTTGCTGAGACTGCTGTTCCGGATGGGAACAGGGAGAGGGATTTCTCTCTACTGTCTTTTAATATTAATGAGAGTGGTCATTGCTTCCCTCCTTTTTCTTCTTTTACATTTTCTTTCTATGTGGGATAAATTAAACAACTGACTTTTCTATTACAGGTTATTAATATCTATTATTTAATATCTATTATTTATTGTTGGAAAATAGTTTTAGGGGGTTTCCAACAGAAACATTTGCAATACATAAGGCTGTTTGTTTGTCCTTCTCCCACCTAAAAACCTCATCTATTCAAAATCCCAAATTGTAATTAAGGTCTTGAATTAGGGCAATAGTTTCTACATTCTCCTTCTCTGAGCAGCACTAGGTGGTGTCTTACAGTCGGCAGAGACACCTCCTTATTGATAATAATTGCAGTAACGAGCTCTGTTTTCAGATTTGGCCTGTGCCAGCTGTGAAGAGTTCATTACCACTTACGTAGGAGAGCAACCGATGGTGGCTGGGACCGACAGAGTGAAGTCTATCCGGAGACTTTGCTGTCACTGGGATGCACTGGGATGCAGCCAGCCCACGGCTCTGTCCTGTCCTCCAGCAGAGCTGCACGGCCGAATGCCTCCTCCGCCGTATCCAGATGTGCTGACCCCAACTCCGGGAGTCCGGGGTCCAGCAGAGAGAGACCAGCATTTCTTGCATGGAGGGTGACCTGGGCCCTTTCAGTGAAATACTCTTAGCGAGGGAAATCGTGATGGTCCTGGGGCAATCCTGTGCTTCCCAGGGTCTGCACTTTGCGGGAGGGGGTGGCAAGGTGGATTTTGGGTCCCCCTGCCTCCTAGCCTGGCGTGGATGCTCAGCTGTGATGGTTGATTTCACAAGCAGCAGCCCTAATGATAGTAACAAAATAAAACAAAACAAAATAAAATAAAATAAATAATAAAACAAAACATCAGTATCTTAGTAATATTTTATACCTTAATGTTACAATATCCAGTAATGGAAAAGGAGAGGCGGTACAGAAACAAAACAGATTGAGGAAAAAATGTTTTTCAGGCCAAGCTTTAAGGAGTTTGACCTTTTTAAGACTGTCAGAAAGATGGCTGATCTGTCCAGGGAATTGATGACCATGTCCAAAGGACCTTCAGAGGCCGTACTGCACCCTGAAGGGCTCTTAAATCCACTGGCAAAACACAAGAAACGGTGGTTGGACTCAGGATCTCATTTCCAAGTTTCTAATTCCTAAGTTACTTAAAGGAGGATTTAGGAGCCCACGTGATGAAGGCAGTTTGGACAATGGAGATGTGATCTCATGAAAGAGCAGGCCCTGAGGATTTTACTCTGTTTTGAACTACGCTAACGATTGTTCTTGGGATATTTGTCGGGCTTATTTTAATGTTAAAGGGGGTTTAGATGAGGTTTTCCCTGTCTGAAGCTGCTGTGCTTTGGAGTTATGCGTTTTCCAATGGACCTGGCCCTAATGCTCTGTAGCCAAATGCAATTACCCAAGTACATCTGCCACGGCCGTGATGCACGGGGGGATGCACAGGCACAAGGGACAGGTTGCAGTCCTGAAGGCTGAGAAGCCGCGCATGCAAAAAAGTAAATGTGGTCACTAAAATACAGAAATAAACCCCATATCCTGCGCAAATCCAGCTTGTCCCAACTCCTTTGCTTTTCCTTTCTAATTCTGAGCTTGGCTTCTGAAGCTGAAAATAGACCCCAAAAAGCTGCAGGTCTTGTCAAAAGCAGGTATATTTGCCATCATTTCTAATTTTTTTTGCAGCAGGAGCTAGAGCCAGCACCTAATTATCTGGTCGCATTTCTTCCCCAAACCTTCCGCGTCCCCTCTCTGCCACCCCCTCTGCTCTGTGTGGGCTCTGGCCACCGTTGTGGCACCTACAGGTGGCCGCTCTGCGAGCCCAACTCTTAAAGATCTGCCCGTCCATGGCCGGTGGTCCCCGAGGACAACCCCAGCGTGCATCAACGACGGTCGTTCGTGCTAGGAGCCGGCGGGACACCATGTGTTCGCTGTTCTGATGGTGCATCTTTCTCTTTCCAGGAGTAATAACCAGGAAGGGAGGATTCAGAAGAGCTTCCAGCCAGAGTTACATCTGTTCTTGGCAAAGGTTGCACGATCCAGATGAAGACTGCAAGCAGCTTTTTTGCAGAAACCCCTTTTCGAGATGACAATTGGCCAAGGAACTTTCTTAATCTCTGGAACAGAAAGGAAAAAAACAAAACAAAACAAAACAAAAGGACGGGGACACTTCTTAATTGTCGTTAAGCCAGCCACCTTTTAGTACGTGCAATTTATTTAGCACTTTTCCCTTTGCTTAACTGGGAAATGTTACCCTCTCAGCTCATGTGTACAGTAATTTTTCGTTGTTGTTGTTGTTGCTGTTGTGCCAAAGATTTGATGGAGCTTCTACACTGTGTCTTATTTTTGCCTTAACGTTAAATCTTTGAGCCAAAGAAAAGTCAGAGGTGCCATTCAGATGGTGGCAAGCAGGCCAGCCAGCTGTCGGTGACAAATCCGAATTTCTGAATCCTTCTGTGAGTCGCCTCTTATTTCTCCTGCCCGCACTTCTCTGCCTGCAGTCCTGGAGCCAGCATTCAGTGTGGGCAAGAGCTGGGACAACACCAAATCGTGCTTCGGTGTTCAGGTTTGCTTCTTTCTCTGAGCTACTCCGTAGTTCTGCCTCTTGGGCAATTTCCTGATGTTCCTGCCTGGGCGACACATCCACAGAGTAGAAATACTGACACGAAGTGGGAGCTGGAACAGGAGCTATGAATTTTTTTTTTTTAATAAATAAATAAAAAAAAATTAAATAAGCAAAAGCTAAGTGCATGTAAAGCAAAAAATAAAAAAGGAAATCAAAAGGAAGTTCAGCTAGGCAGAATGAAATGCAGCAAAACAATTCAGCAAGCATTTCAGGTTTGTGAAGTCTTTTTTTCAATGGGGTTTTTCAAGTGGTCAGAAACCCGTGTAATGCAAAAGCATTTGAATCCTATACTGTACCTTTCACTTCAAATTGAAGTAAAAAAAAAAGAAAAGATTGAGAAACATTTGCTTGGAGTAAGCAGACTTTATAGGTAATGCAGTTCATATGCAAGACATCTGCTAATGATGGGGGGGCAGAACTCCGTGTTCAAGTAAAAGAAATACGGGTTTCCAAACCAAGGAGATTAACAGCTTTTGTTTCCCACTCAAGGGGAAAGGTTATTTGCGAGGCCAGGTTCTCATCCTGGCTACGTCAGCGTAAATCAGGTTCCCGGGTGTCTGACTTACTCCAGTCTGAATCTGGCCGGGCATCGCCGGGCACTGGGGAGGGCGAGGGGCTGGGGTGGGCGAGCGCCGGCGGGCAGGGGAAGGGAATCCTCTCTGTTTTACTGACACCAATACAAAACTCGAACTCCTCAGCGCCTGCCCGTTTCTTTCCCAAGCTGAGCAACTGGCAGATGAACGCCGAGCTGGGGAGCCGGTATCCAAAACCCGAGCTCACCGGAGCAGGGTCTGGGTCCGGGGTGCCAGGCTGCACGGTGAGAGTGCCGAGGCGCCTGGCCCGGGCGAGGATGGGCGAATTCCCGGTGAGGATGCTCAGGACGGCTTCTACCTGATTTCTGGGACACACAGGGGACGGCCGTGTCCAAGCCCCCTCCCAAGAGCTCGTTATACTGCTCACCCACCCCTCCACCCTCACCGCCGGTCATTATTAGCAGCCCAATAAAATACATTTTTAGCTTGTCATTTGTATTTCTTTATTAAAGCACAGGTTTTAACCCTGTCTTTCGTTACATGCATTAAAGCCAGCTTTTTCGCTTGTAACAGGGAGAGGGGCTGAGGTCATGGACCGCGGGAAACACTCCGGGGGTGTTTGCACCCATGTCAAAGGGTTGGGTTTAAAGTGCGTTTGCTTTCAAGAACCAGCAAGCGGCTGGACCGCGCGAGTGTGGCCCAGTGACAGAAAGGGAACTGGAAGGCAGCAGAAAAACAAAACGGCGTCACAAGATGACCTAAAGGAGGAACTGTGGGTTTTGTACGGGGCCGTGCTGCAGTTCTCCCATCTGGGGTTTGAGCGAGAGCAAGAGACAACCCCAAGTTGTCCCCGCGCCAGCACATACAGGCCACACCGTGTAGCCGGGGGCTAAGGAAACCCTGTGGGCATTTCTGTCTTCGAGCAGCGTCCAAAATTCACCAGGCATTTTTAATTTGAGAAATGCCATTGTATTTTAGTCACGAGTTCTGTAGTGGCTCTCAGTTTGTGAGAGTTAATAATTGTTAGTAAGGCAAGGTCTGCAGAGAGAGTCGGCAATACAATACTGCTGATGTTCTTTATTTACCTTTTTTTTTCCTTTCAATTCCTGTTGATAAGGAATTTGCTGCAGATACGTAGGTCACAAGCTGGGCGGCATCATTGGGTTGCGATTGGGGCTTTAGGTTATGCAACGTTGTTTGTCCCCCTCATTAGGGAAACATTAACCCTCGGGATCAAGTTGCTTCATTTACAAATTCCCAAATTCACTTTCCTTAAACATTGCCTGCTATTCCCACCCTACCACTGCCTTCCAGTAAATGCAGGCAGAAAGATAGCCCTTTAAAAGTTTAAAAAAAAAAAAAAAAAGTTTTGCTTGGTTTAAGTGAACAAGCTTCTGCAAGAGGCTGTGTGGATGCTTTTGCATCCCAGTGGGAGGTCAGGCAAGGTGAGAGGAGCAGCAACGGGGATCCCTACCACCGCCCCATGCTGCCCGGCCTGGCTCCACCAACCGACTCTGACAACAACAAGGGTAAATTTTTACCAAAGAGTAGCAAACGTGAGCTTGACCACCGCAGCGGAGGTGACGCTCTGCTTTCCTGGCCAGGCACGCGGCTGGGGCCAGCGGAGGTACGGAGCCGACCTTGCTCCGCTCCTCCCCAGCCAACACGCCAAGCGATCGCTTGGTAACAAGGTGGTAATGATGTTTGTGATCGCGCTGGAAAAGCAAAACAGCCCTTATGCTCTCACCTGCCCGGGGCAGCAGAGCCAAAGCCAAGCTCCGCATCTTGGGTGGGAGGGCGCGGGAGCCCCTGTAGCGCAGCCCCTGCCTAGGAGGACCGGTGGGATCTCCGCCTCGCTGCCCGCCCTGCCAAGGGCTGCGGTGGTGCGTCTTGGAGTGCCTAAATCAACCCGTCAACCGACGAGCGTCAACCCGAACCACTCATAAACCCCTATGCATCAACCCCACTCATAAACCCCTACGCATCAACCCAAATCACTCGTAAAGCCGCATGCAAAGGTCAGGACTGGCCTTGCACCCCTTCTCTGTCCTTAATCCACACCCGGCGCTGCCTGACGGATGCCAGCGCTAACACCTTTTCCCTACAAGCTACCTACATTTGGCAGGGATCAGCTGTCGCCTTTCAGGGAAGGTTTATTTTATTACAACTCTTGGGCTGAGCCCAGCTCTTCCAAACTGCAAGGTGAGACGCACCATTTGCACAGCTCACCTGGTGACCTGCTGGCCCGGCTCAGCTTGCTGCTGCGTTTATAGGATTTATTCCCTCCCTCTACAGCCCTGGGGCCTGGAGAACTATCTCCCCCCTATAACTAACTAGGAGATCTATCATCTACGCAAGGCAATGTGGATCCCTCTTCCTAGATGGCTGCTTTGATGAATACAATCATCATATATACGCACACGCGTACACACATACTATACAGAGAGTGTTTCTACCTTGGGATTTGCATGTGGTATTTCGCAGACTCAACTGTATTTCAGTGGGAGTTTCCTTATTCCTGCCCCTGCCCTGCTGCATGTCGCAGTGGCACTAGTTACACTGCAGCTGTAAGATGTGTGTTGTAATTATTAGTAATTGTATTCACTTACTCCATATAAAAGTATCAGCACGGTAACATGAATGATTTGTGTAATGATATATTTGCTGTTATTAGGACATAATATGTTATGCCTGTAATTACATACTATGCTCCATATAATAGGCCTGGAATTGCTGTGTAAATTTTGGGTAATTACAGAAAACTATGCTACAAACAGGTCCCCCTAGACCAAGTCGACCATTCACTACCAGGAAATAACCATTTTTAAAGGCTCTGCAACAGACAAACTGATAATCTGAAAGCCAAAAGCCATCTGAATATACAGCAGTAGTGATGGGGAAAAAGAAAGAGCGTGCAGGTATATTAGGGGGAGAAATAACCAGTGCAGGGGAGCAAGAGAATTACCAGTCTAAGTAGTGTTATCCCTGGGGAACCTTTCTTCTAGCTCTTGATTTCAGCAATGCTCCAGCAAAAGTCCAAGGAACATCCAGTGGGTGCAAGGTAAGCTCCAAGTAGCACAAACTCATTCAGATGCAACTGTTTCAAAGGATTTGGAAGCCATGCTCATCATTAAAAAAGAAAGTTACAATGCTTGCATCTAGATTAAAAGTCTGCCAGAGGTCATTACAGCTTAATGCATAGTCAGGCTTTTCTAAATCAGCTGGAAACATTGACATTGATTAAAATTTATCCTCCCTTTCCCAGATCCAAGAGCTTTTCCAGATTTCAACACACTTTTTTTTTTTTGGTGAAGCTGATCCTTCCCCTCCTCACTGTATCTGCACATCTTCCATCTAAAATCAATAGCAATAGCACGGTCCCCCGTGGGCTTCCTGCAGTCGTGAGCGTTTCTCCCAAGGATGGGACGTGATGGGAAGAAATGAGATCAGCCATCTTTATGGCTGAGCGAATAGTTACAGGCTTTGAGGGCTTTCTCATGGTCATGAACCTCAGAACAACTTCTGATTATTTTAATTTCACTGCAGCCTTCCAGCTTCGTCATCTACACTGCCAACTTCTATTAAGGTTCCATTAAAAGGCAATGAAACACAGGGCTTTTTACAATACCCTTGACAGAACAATTTCCCTTTCTGGATACAGTAAAATTTTTCAGCCAAAAATACATCTTTTTGGTTAAAAAAAAAGAAGAGAAAGAAAGAGAGACAATTTCAAGCAGATCAAAATATTTCATAAAATGTTGTCAGACTGTCTCAGCCAAAAAAAACAATCCAGAAAAGGCTAATGTTCAAAGCAAAATATTGATTCTTCCTCTCTGCCTATCATAATTATGTTTGTTTCCACTTGCTTATGAAAAGCCCTAGATATCAGACAATATTTCATTTTGTGTAGAGCTAAGTGTTTTGTTCAGATCAAAATGTTTTCCACAACACTTTGTCATTGATAGATGTTCAGTAATTGAATTTTACTGTTATTAGTTGTACCTTTTCCTTCAAGGAGTCTGCCATCGAGGATCCTACCATCTCTTCACTTTATGTGTAACTAAACTTAGCAACAGAGAGAAGGACAAACCCTGCCCTCGGATATAAGTGGGTGAATTCAAGCAAATCCTGATTGAAACAAAATGTGTTGTAACAGGTAAGGGCTGGGAGGAGTATAGAATTTAACCCTAAGTTACACATAGAATAAGCTTGTCCAAGACACTGTTTTAAAAGTTTTAACCCACAACATACCAATAACGTATAAAATCTGTGTCCTTTCATATCAGTATTGAAATGACAAGTCTGATTTGGGGGCATCCATGCGTGTACTTTATCTTCCTGAAGTTCATGGGATTTCTCGTAGCATTAAGCACAAGCAACCGCTTTGCTGCCCCAATGACCCAGTGTCAGGGATGGGTTTTGTGCAACGGAAGAATGGGTAGCTTCAGATATTGGTAGATATTAAAATTAAGTTCCTGTTCCCATGAGCACGTTCCCTCTCATTTGGCACATTGCACTGAAAGAGATGACAAGGGCTGGCCCCCATCCCAGGTACGTAAGAGTGTAAAACATGGGCTTAAGCATAGGGGTCTTTGCAATGAAGCAGAAGATCTCATTGCTCTATCCGTTTCCATGGCACGCATTATAATAGTATATAACTCATGAATTACACCATAAATCACTCCTGGGGTTGCTGTGCAGAGGAAAGCAAGGGGATTTTTTTGGAAGAAGCCCGAGAGGGCTGAGAGTGAGACAAGTTGGCAAGACCCACGGGCAGGCTTGAGCCCCTGATTGAGGAGCCAGCGGAGGAGAGCGGGACTGCGGGGTGAGCAGGGCCCCCAGCAGCCGAGGCTGATGCGGGGAGAGCTGTGACGGACTGAGATCCCCACCTCATCGGTAGCACGTACGGTGGAGCAACCACAGGGCTGACACGAAATGTTGAGTGGGTGCGCCTTGCGAGAGTGATGCCTCTTTGGTGGGCTGAGTGGAGAGGATCCTGCACAAAAATACCGTCTAATGGTCATAAGACCATCCCGAGACATAGGCTTGTGAAAGCTAAATGAAGACGGGAGATAAAACCTTCATTCTGGAATCTCCTAACTTCTCTGTGGTGGAGTTCATAACCTCAGTGCAGTTCGCAGGCAAGAACTACCTGAGTTTTACAGACTGCGTGTTTGCACGTCTACAATTCAAACCTAATTGCGATGACCTCAAGTAAAATAGTAATAATCGACTATCGATAATACTTTGGGAATTGGGGGAAAAATAAAGGAAAAATGTTCATTCTTAATAAAAAACGGTGCTGACGGTCAGGAAATTGAACCTTCTGCTAGCATTAGTTACAGGAGCCAAAAACATTGCTGCTGAATGTTTCTGGGGAGCATATGCTTTATATACTTGAAAGATACTCTTCTATATCAAGTCTTTGCAATTGCAGAGACATGGAAAATAAAGGCAGAAATCATAAAGATTTCCTTTTCCTCTGGTAGCTAATCAGCCCAGGGTGTATTTATGTACAAGCAGAAAGCTGTCTTCATCCCAGCCTCTCTCCTCCCTGCATCCCCAGGATGCAGCCCTATGTGCAGTGAGCTGACGTTTCCCTAATGAATCAAACCATTTGCTCCAGAAATACAAGATGCAGGGCCAACATTTTCAAAAGCGGCCTTTAAAACTCTGGCAGCAATTTAGTGTGGTCATGTTTCCGAGTGTGAAGTTCTTCATGTATGAATGCTTGCACTCAGGATTTATTTGCTTGGACTGCACTCACATCTGTACGGGGAGCGTGACCATGAACCCAAAGTTTTCCATGTGCTATCTACTAGATGGGGAAAAATGGGTTTAAAGGATTAGAAACCAGGTAAGGACTGGAAACCTGGTAAGGATTTGCAGATCCAGGGTGGTGTTTAGGGCTAGAGAGCAGGGAGCAAGTTAGAGGAAAGGAAAATGAAGAAAATGTTACATTTATGTGAAAAAAAAACCCCAGCAATTTTGCTACATTCACTACTATCTTTCTTTCCTTGCACTTCACCAAGTGGGGTCGAAGTGCTTTTCTGTGCACGTCTGGGAGCACAGCAACACGAAGCCTGGTGCACAGATCCCAGAGGTGGCCTCAGACCTGGAAATGGTCTGGCCACATCAGCATCATCCAAAATCAAGACTAATTAGTCCTTGCGGGAGCATATCAGCTTCGGTGCTGCAACATTAACATGACATGAAACTACGATCAGGACCTACATGGGGACACACCGTTTGGGTGTAGTAACCTTCGCTGACCTTGCTTGGGGACCCCTAACACACCCTTGCCTCACACCTCATCTGTTATCCACTGTGATTAGAAGGGAAGGGCCACAGCTCAACCTGGGCAAGATGTTTGCCATGTGTGGTTTTGAACATTTAGTGACATGCACTGTCTCAGATGCACGGGGCAGGACCACACCATATTGTGCACACCGTAAGCGCAAACCAGAAAGATGCCACTTGTCCCAGCCAACACACAAATCTGCCCCAGCTCTGTATCACCCCCATTTTTAGCCTTTTTTACTTTTAAAGAATTGCTAAATTTAATACAGAAATAAAACCACCAAGAGTCTTGCAGCTTTTACGGAGAAAAAGTGTGCTTGCTCGGGAAGCGTGAAATTAAAAGCTCTCGAGTGTGCATTTGCCCAGCTCCACACCACGTGTACCTCGCCAGCTCTGCAACGGGCTGGGATCTCACTAATTCGCTCCATGGCCTCATCCTGCAAACATGTACCCCTGCAAACGAGGCTTACTCATGGAAACACTATGCCTGCATTCCCCTTAGCGAGCAGCTCGGGAGGAACCTGCTCCCCAGGCTGCCCAGGGCACACGGCTGGCACCATCCAAGCCATCAGCCTGGCACCATCGGGAGGGCTCCGGCAGCACAGCGAGCCACCAAGCCTGGCCAAGAGCATGAGATCCCACATGCTCTGAAGGACACCCTCTGGCTATGCTCGAGGCCACACTTGGATGTTTTCTGACAACACGGACACCAGAATCTCTTCTTGAAATAAAGTGCCTTCAAGCAGCTCTCAACAGGCTCCAGAGATATGCCCAGGAGTTTTACTAAAAGCAGCTTGCCTGCCTGTCCATCCCTGTGTTATCAGAGTTTGTTTTTCTTAGGAAAATGTGGATGTTGTTGTTCCGAAGCCCCCTCCAACAGCCTTCAAGTCCTCAGGGCTGGGCATGAGATGCACAAAATGGGCTCCTGCCAGTTGATTCCCAAATCAACGACAGCTCCTCGCATGTTTGCAACACTGCGTAATGGTCGGTCTCCTGCTCCTCAGCTTCACAGGTCAGACACAGCGGGGCAAGCTGGCCTCCCATTCACAAACCACATTTTCTGGGGCAAGACAGGACCACACCGGTTCTGGAAGCTAGGTCACCTCCCAGGGCTCCCAGCTCGGACTGTCCCCATGGAGGTTGTAACCCTGTGCTGTGACACATGGCCCTGCGTCCCTGCCTGTGCACCCTCCCATCCCCTGCTGGGAGGCTCAGCGTAAGTGCTCGCACACTTTGGAAGAGAAGAAAGCCAAGCAGGGCAGGTCCTTCTTTGAGAGATGGGGTGGCAAAAAGTTGCTTGCTTGCTTTCAAACCCAGCAGGGTTTGAAAGGTTTGCCCCCCTGGGGGAGAACCCGCCCTGGGTCTGAGGTTTGTCCCCACCACGACAGCGGCTGGGGTACACGCCGGGACCTCAGAAATCCCCTGAAGACCACCGTGTCCTCGCACAGGTTTGGGGAGCGCCTGCCGTGACCCCCTCCCGCATGGCTACAGCTCTGTTGGTAACGGTGCACCAACGTGCACGTAACGCGTTCCAGACTCCTTTGGTTTGACTGATGCATATTTTGACAGCTCAGAGAAAACATTTTGCAAGATGCACAGTCAAAGGCTCTTTCAAGCCGCGATGTTGTGGAAAGCCGCGTGAGCTCTCCAAGGCACTATCTCTCTCTCTCTCTCTGCCAGCAGCTCTAATGAAAGCTCCCTGTGCAGGCCAGAAGATACAGCAGGGAATAATACATTCCTTTAAATAGCATCCTAGCTGGCTTGAGGAGGCCATGAACATTTTAACTCGCTTATAATCTCCCTGCGGTTCAACCCTCTCTCCTGCAGCAGTCTGCTCTGGGCACCGGGGCCGAGCGAAGACATGGGAAGCCTTTAAAATGGCATTAGCTAACCCGTAACCCTTCAGGGAGCGCTTGTGTTCGTGTCCTTTCCCGAGCAATGCTGCACGCCACGCAATACCTGCCCCGTAGCGTGCTGCTCAGATCTTAATTACCCGGAGGTAATTGGCATACGAAGACGCAGCGCTGAGGTCAGCAGAGGGGACCTTGTTGCACCAGGGACTGATCTCAAAGAGATGATTGCTTCAGTAACACGTGGCGCTGGCTCGAAAATGCTCCCCTAACATCTTCCACGTGACGTTTTTCCAGAGGCGAAGCCAGCTAAAGGGGTCCCCGAATGTCCTCCTCCTTCGGACCCATGTAACTATCTGTAAAACAGGTCAGTGAAAGAAAACAGTTGGGGCCAAGGGGGGAAATTAATTAATTGAGATTAAAAAAAGTGCACAGACCCCATTTGCAGCACGACCCACAAGCAATTGTTTTGGCACAGCGGCAGGACAGCAAACTGCCAAGCAGCAGCAGGAAAAGGTCTGGGGCTAAGGAGCGTTGGGATTCGCTTAATGCAGCTTTGCTCGAGGAGAAGCTTGAATAGACGACTGTCTCCTGGATGACTAGAAGGAGCAGCATGAGGGCAATGTTGAGAGGTTTAGAATTTCTATACAGAAAGAGTTATTTAGAATAATTCCCAGTCTCCTGCCCATAGGAAATTTCAAATAAAAACTTAAGATTCCGTGGCAACAGCAGGCTCCAGCCTAAATAAAAAATAAAAAGAGGAAAAATTGTTTCGGGGAAAAATATCAAAGGGAGCATTTTCTCTGCTGAAAGCTGAAATTCTTCCACAAAAAAAGTCATTTTGCCACTCCCCAGAAAACCAGAAAAAATATTAGCATTTTTCCATGGGTGATTTTTAACGGTTGCCTCATTGTCTTCAACTTCAACATTCCTTCTGCAGAGCCTCCCAGCCCTGCCCTCGCCTCACTGCACCCACCAGCTCGCGTATCGCCTCTCCAGGACGGGACAGGTTTCCCTCCCATGCAGCTCACAGCCCACCCACTGTCGGCGTTTTAGTCAGATTATATCACTGATGGCAATACTCTGATACAGCTATAGCTTTGCGATGCTGATCGTGTGAGCTACCACAGCATGTCACAGGTGCTGGGCTTTCTCTCCGGTTTAATTTCTCTGCACCACCCCGTGCTTCTTGTCTTGCTCTGCCACTGCCCCAAAATACATCTACCTCCTATCCTAAAGGTTCGATGTTATGGAAATAATTGGTGGCACTGTAATACTTTTCAACATTGTGAAGCAAACAGTGTCAAACAGCCCTAAAACAAGTGTCCCATTTTTCACAGGGACATTTTAGGGACTATCCCTAAATTTTATCCTTTGTTACGTGGCTCCACAAAGGATATTTTAAACCAACCGTCTTGTCATGGGTTTGTTTGCTGGTCTAAACGATTTGTGTTGCATAGGTCTACCAGCAATCTGTTCGAGTTTATCATAGGATATTAGGAAAAAAGTTGCATCATCATGGAAGTGTCAGCAGAACCAGATCTTCTGTTAGCTGGGAAGATCTGGTTTTGCTATGAGCCTTTACTCTCAGAAAAGAAGCTCTTTATATTTGCTTTACAGTGAGAAATCTGGGGGCCAAAATTACCTTTCCTCACTTATTTCCAGTGGTTGGGAATGGGTTAATTTGCACTGAGCCAAAACCACAGTCAGGGCTCCTCAAACTCAAAGCACAACTCCGTTTGCTAGAAATTCACCTCCACGCAGCATTTCCAGCGCAAGGAGAAGGCTTCAGAACAGCTTTTCGTGGGAGCTGAACCACTTTCACACCTCCAGCCGCAGCTGTGTGAGAAAGGACTCTCCGTGTCAACCGTACGGAAATATCGCGGCTCTTCTGGTGACGGTGAGGACAGGCGGCCTTTCCCCGCTTCCCAAACTGCAATTACAGCAGCAGCAGCTTTTCGCCGTGTAAAGCAGCCCTTCGGTAAGTTGGTAAGGAGGCTGTGCGCCGTGCCCTGCCGCCAGCCCAGCGCGACGGGGACCGGGCCGCGCTGCCGGCACGCTGCCGGCACACGCGGTCGCCAAAACCGTGTCGGCACCGGGCGCGGACCTGCTGCTGCTCGCAAGTGTTTGCAGCGACAGCAAGCACGACGCTGGCCTTTGCCTTTCTGCTCCAGGCACGGCCGCGTCAAAATCCGGATGGGGAGTTAATTCCGTGTTTGAGGATTATGAACGCTGAGGGTTTCCAGCAGGAGCTGGGGGAGATGAGATCCAGGCACCAAATCTGTTCTCTTGTGAGCTTTCCCGTCTCAGGCGTCTCACGTGAATGCCGGCCACAAAGGTCACCTGTCTTGCTGTTCCCTGCCCCATTCCCTCAAACTACACATAGCTCCCAACACCACACCTGCTCAGCACCTTGCCTCGCACAGAAAACCTCCATTCACCCCAAATCTTTCAGTTCTTTCCTCACCTTCCACATAACTTTCACGCATTTTTTTCTCCCCCCCGCATCCCGTCATCACCCATGGGGCAGTTCAGTCTCTTTTCTTCTTTGTCTCGTGCCCAAGAAAGGGCATGTCAGAATTAACGTATCCAAGAAAAGGAGCCCATTATCCCAGCAAAGCCTGAAGCAAAGACATATTCCTGCTCTGGGCTGGGTTCATACCACACTGGCACACAGACAACTTTGTTTAATTTGGGTATCTTCCTATGGCACTGCATTCAGACCCAAGTATCAGCTGCACCCAAGACACAGACAGCTTCAGAAACTCAGTGATGGCACCATTTTAAATGCACGCAAAAGCCAAAGCCCTGCAGAAACACATGCAACATATTCCTCGTATGTCAGCTTATTACGCAAGGAGGCAGCTCATTTCTGGACACATCCTCCATGGAGAGTGCCTAATTGTAGAGTACCTAATCTGAGATCAGGGCTGTAGTGTGTTCTGCACTAATGATTCATTGCCTGAAACTCTCCACACTGTAAATCTGCTCAACATGAGCACCCAGCCCCTACACACTAGCCTTTCCACCCAGCTACCACTCTTGCCCTCAGTCCCTGCAATGTCTCAACCAGCTTCTTCAACACAGAGACACCACTTTCCCCAGGACAGCAGGAGGGAGAGGAGGAGCCGTCACCCAGGACCCCAGCCCTCAGATGAAGGCTGGTCCCTGCAGAGGTCCCAGCCAGGGACCCCAACGGGGTTTGCCATCCCCCCGGTTGGGAAGAAGCAGCCTGCGAGCACATCCATCGCTCAGCTGCCGGAGCCTGCGGCCCGGAGAATTAAGTATTCAGCAACCACTAAACTCACAAATAGACAGTAGGCGCCAGAATCCTCAGCTGTGGCTCCTTGGACTACACTGGATTTACGCTGATTTAAGCCAGCTGAGGATCCGCGCCACCGGGCCAAGTCCCGCTGGCCTACCTCAAGCTGATGGCTAGTTGACGTGACTGATGACTAAGATTTCCATTTAGCCTAACTCGAAGCATGAGCAGTGCCTATGTAGTGCTACCATTGTTGACTCCAGCCTTTTGTCTCGGGCTGTAACCGATAGGCCTAATAACCGAAATCATACTGCATGCATTCATTCACCCTCTTCACAAACAGCATGTTATTGAGCTCAGTGGTGAAAAGGCATGCACAAACACAATGGGGCTGGGATTAAGCCCAGCTGCATTACCAAAGTAAATACTTTTGCTGCTGACAGTTTGTCTGTAGGGATTTGGAGAAAAGTTTTGTGCATCTACTTAGGCAACATATGGTTTTATTTTCCCTGTTAACAAAAACAGTAGTGGTCAAAAGTCAACACCCTCTGATGACTGTTTGGTGGCCAATGTGGAATGGGCTTGGTGGTCTAAGTCCAGTTCCTTACATGTCCACATAAAAATGATCCTCTTCCTGCATTCCTCTCTCACTTGGCACTGTGGTTTACAGTCTCCGCAAGGAAGCCGAGGGGTTTTTGAGGTTAATCTCATCTGTCCTCCTTCCTGATTGAAAGCAATGGGTGACGTGGTTTGAGTTAAGATACTCTGCTAGCTTCTTTAATTCCCCCTGTGATGAAAAACCCTCCACAATCGGTTTCCTTGAAGCCTGAAGAGAGTCAGAATTAATCCACATTAGCCAGTGGCCGGGGCATGCCAGCTAGTCAGACTTCTAAAGCAAACACAGAGCCGATGAGGACGAGCATCGTGCCAAGAACACAAATGGTCTGAATTTAGCCCTTCATCTCCACACCGAATGCATACCGTTCTCCAAAGATCTCTGCAACACTTAATCAACAGCTGGTCACCTTCACATCTGAAACCGAGAAGAAAATCCACAAGGGCCTGGCTTTATATTTGGCGATGACTTCAGTGGGGTGGTAAAGGGCAAAAAGTTGGCTGAACTTCCACGGGTGCCAATCTTGCATAGCTCCAGTGAAGTAATGGACAGATACTGGCACTCAGCATCGTTGGGAAGAAAAAACCAACCAGCACCACCATCAAACCCTCCATAGCTGACTCACCTAAAAGATTTTAAAGCTTTCAAGGTGCAAACAGATCTTGTCTACACTGAGGTAATGAGAATTACAGCAACTAGAGCACAACTGCTAACACTTAGCATCTGCAGGGTCAGAGGCAGCTCGAGAGCTGCGAAGGGATGTTAACTAGACCCGCCACATGAAGTAATTGTTTTTAAGGGAGTGTATCCAAGCTGGAACACAGCAATGCAGAACATGCACATTAAGACAGGTGTAATCCCAGGCACAGTGGGTGGGAAGGAAGGCTGGAAAATTACAATTAAGAAGCCAAAACGTGTTGCATAATCCAGACTTCCCCACCAAGATGAAGGTAGTTTACTGAGGGCCAGATTCTGCGTGATGCCCAGCTACTCCCACAATGTGTTTGCCGTCCTCAGATGCTACTGACATCTCTGGAAGCTGAAGGTCCGAAGTATTTTGCAGAGGATGGTCAAACCTGCCCACAACAGCCAGCAATGGGCAGGCAGCCAGGGCTGGAGGTGCTAAGCCAGGAAGAGAAAACGCTGCAGCTCAGGTTGACACTCAAAAGGATCTTGGAAACGGGCCATCAGAGTCCCGTGGTCACACACGCATCCATCCACGGAGGAAAAAGGTAAAGGCAGAAATTGTTTCTGTTCCTGTGAAAGACAATTGGTGAAAACAAAAGCTTATCTTAACATTCTGCTGCAGCAGTTTGGGGGTTTTCATTCAAAAAGCAAAAACTGAAAAAATGTTTGGTTTCTGGCAATCAAAAACTGGAAACTTTTTGGCCACAAACCAAAATAATTTGGGGTTTCTGGGTTTTGGTTTTGTTTGGGGTTTTCGCCAAACTCCTTAGCTTACTTTTGCCAAAAAAACTGCACATTTTTCAAGCTTTTTCTTTCTCAATGAAAACCCTAAAATTGTTGTTGAAATTGGACATTTCCCATAGAATTTTTTTTTTAAAGGCATTTTCGGCAAAAAGAATGTTTTGAATGAACAATTTCATCCAGCTCTGTAAGCAGATCCCTTGGAGGGACTATCACACCCCCACTTTTATCTCCTCTCCCCAGCTCACTTTTCTCACCCACGGGACTGAGGGCTGTGACCATGGTCTGGTTTTGACCACCACATGGCCAAGGTTTACAGCTGCGGAGCAGCCATGCTGACCCTCCCAGGGACAAACAGCTCTGAGGTGGGAATGGCTTGAGCTTTTCCTTTGAAATCCCAACGATCTCTGTGGAAATTAAGAAATGTAGCAAAGGAAAATACGCAACTGGAGTCTAGATTCAGCAGTTCTTGTACTTGGACTACATTTGGGCCTGTGGTTCTGGGAGACAGAAGTGCTGGTACCTGTCCTCCAAAGTGCCAAATGTCATTTATCCACAGGTTCGTTAGAGCTGCTGGCCCTGGGTCCACCATAAGCTCCACAAAGTATGCGGCTGATACAGTCTGTGTTAATATTCAAGGTTTGGCACAGGAAAAGTGGACATGAAAAATGGACAGGAAAAATTAGATATTATGGACTTCTGACACAAACACCATGCTAGCGACTAAAAAGAAAATTAAAAACTGTAATACTTTTGTAGCCCAAGTGCTGAACTCAGAGATAGAGCTGAAGAGTGAACCCCCCTCAGAACTGAGAAGGTGTTTGTACCCTGTCTCCAGGATAACTTTGATCTGACCCAACGCTGAAACCAGAAACTGCACAGAAGTGAGGGAAGTTTGGACTGGAGTCTGAGTGCCAGAGTTTAAGACTGCACTTTTACGAGACGGATCCAAACTACAATAACAAATCTCAACTTCCTGAAGTTCTGTGAATGTGAATTTGGACCGGGTTTTGAATTTCACTCTTCCAACCAATCTCCCATTACATGGCCATTGAAAGAGCCATTCTTTCCCCAGTTAAAACTAAGAGATCTTGGAGTCTTTATAACAAAAAGTAGAGCCATCTTATGGCAGCTTTTTTCCTGGAAATACCCTCTTTTCTTGCTTTCAAGGTCTGTTTGGATGTTTTCTTTGGTTGGGGCACTGAACTAGGTATTTGACGACCCTGCCAGAGCTATGACTCCTGTGAGGAAGGCCGGGAGAAGGAAGGCCAACAAGGGGGAGGGCAACCACACACATCGGTGGCAAGTGGGACAGTATGCCAGGAGGGAGAGGGAAGGTGATGAGTCTCAAATTTGGGCAAAAATAGGATTACTACACAGCAAAAATGCCAACTTGGAGGACTTTGAGCAGGGTGTTTGGAGGGATCAGCCAAGACAAGAACTGATGACAGGAAGAGATGGATTTGGGGTGGGCTGGAGAAGGGAAGGAATAAGGAATGGGTGGGTGAGGTGGAGGCAGGTCAGGTGCTGGTTATGAGGATCAAGGGATCTCTCGGGATTTGGGGACAGGCCAGGGATAAGAAGGAGGATCTGAGGGGCTGGTAGGTTCTCACAGGGCAGATGAAGAGAAGGGAGTAATGACAGATTAAGAGGTCTGGGTGGTGGTGAGGAGAGGAGCAGATGAGGTTTTGCTTTTCTTTTTTTTTTTCTGCATTTGGATAATAAAAGCCCTTGCACTATTTTTAATCTGATTTTCAGCAAAGTTTATTTAAGCCTTGACACAACCTGTCAGCTGAGTCATGGTTAACAGTGCTGTCCCCTAAGTGCAAGGCAAGCAAGGCAAGGGGAATAAATTAGCTTAAATCTCTGCAAAAGCTTTCACAGTTGCAACAGGGTGAAAGTACAGGCGCAGTAAATTACCGCAGTTCAGCTCACTGTTAAGCCATGCATCTGAATCCTCCAAATACAGAAGAGACACTCTGTCATTAATACAAACCTAGGAACAAGCTAAAATACCAGCACAGGCTGGTTTTAGAGGCCCTTAAGTGGAGCAGTTAGCCTGGAAGGCGAGTTGGAGCCGCTCGTGATGAAAACCTCACAAATGGAGAGGTGGGTGAAATGCCAGACAGCTCTGGGAGAGAGGAAATTTTTATATTGATTTATTCTGACATTTGAACTGTAATGTCCTTATAATAAACCATGCCCCAGCAGTGGGTGTTACTTGGATTGTCTTAACACCAGATAGTGAGAAGGGGAAACTGAGGCAGGGCCAAGGTTTGACATCCAGCTACATAGGCCCCTTTCGTGGTCCTTTATCAGGGCCGTTTTCACCCATCCTGTGCTCACATAGTTAAGAGGATCTAGGAAGCTGCGATTCCTTTGCTTTCCAAAGCTGTTACTCAGGAAAAGACTAATTAAGTGCCGGTGTTATTACAGCAGGTCCTCGAGTCTCCGAACACCACCAGCGGTGATTAGGCAGGCGTCAGCTACTGGGCGGGATTTCCCACCGCCCAGCTGTGTAATTATCACGGCAGCTAAGCCAAAATCATTTGACAAAGAAAACCAGCTGCAGGCTGCGGGTCTGGGAGATAGCACATGTCCAGCAGAGAGAGAAGCAATAACCTCTTCTTTGTATTTTCCCAAAAGAAAGATTAACGGAGACAAGCACGCCACATTCCTGCAGAGGAGCAGATAGAAATATCGATTTCTGGGGAGCACCTGGAATAAGAATCAGGGGTACAATACGGCTCACCGTGGTTTTCTTGGAGAATTGAATATTCACTGCTGCCTCCCTCGCCTAGGGACATGGAGGCGGCAGGTGAGAGCTGCTAAGGAGGGAGGATCTGTTGCATTGCTTTGAAATACGGACCCCATGCTGCAGCAGCATCCCTGCTGAGAGAGACCGAGGGCTGTCTTTAATATCCCCAATACAGCACTGAAGTGGCCTTTGAGTGTTGGAAAAGCTTGGGATTTGTTTCCTGAAAAGAGAAGATTTCTGTTGTCTGTGACCTTGAGTAACCTTCTGCCTCAGTTTCCCCATCTCTAAAATGATGGCATCTGTGCTAGCCGCCTCACTGGTTGCCTCAGATACATCACATAATGCCTTCAAACAAACTGGGCAGAGCTCAGCCCCCAGCTCGGGGGCTTTCTTCTGCCTGTCTCTGCCACCAGATGCACCTTCAAGAGATGTCTTCCCTGTCTACTGTCACGAGGCTTTTGATCGCATGTGAAATGGCCATTAGCATCTCCAAAGCTGTTCTTCCTTCCCAACAACCAGCTGCCTGCCAGCAGGGACGGTTGATGCACAGAGGGGAGCGGAGAGCCAAACACAGGAGAGACAAACTGGGCTGCCGGCATGTGTGGGAGAGGAACTGGAGTTATTTGGAAGAGTGTATGCAGCTCCTTGCCATGGATCAGCAATGCATTTAGTGGCGTAGCAGGACAAAAGCAGGTTAAGAGAATGAGGAGAGGTTGCAACTGGGGAGTATACCACCACCTCCACCAGCACAGTGTTGGAGGAGAGGTTGCAACTGGGGAGTATACCACCACCTCCACCAGCACAGTGTTGTCTCCACCCCGCAAGCTACCCGTCAGGTCCAGCTGACCTGTACAGGTAGGGAGTCTTCCCCTCGTTGTTTCTGGTATGTAGGTATCCCAGCCCATCGCAGCATGGTGTAGATCTGGCTGCGAGGAGCTCAGCATGAGTCGTACATCCAGCACGTGGCAATGGCCAGGACTGGACACAGGACCAGCCTAGACCTCCTGGCATGAAGGACAGTGTGAAAGACAAGGCCCTTGGAAAAGAAGGACAAGGACAAAAGCCAACGTTTTCCAGAGTAGCAGCACAAAGACATCTATTTCCATTTATCTGTAGGAGTACCCTACCCAATTCCAATTTCATATCATCCAAAGCTATCTCTTCGCTCCCATCTGAATTTATTTGGAGCAATCCTCTCCCATCCTTCAAACACCCGGACAAGACCTTTTCAATAGGTCCCTCATGAACACTGTTTGCTTGCTGGAGCCTGTAAGCAGGGATAGGTCTTACTTGTTCTGCTGCATGAGGAACTCATTGCTTTCATGAAGGTCCCAGCCTCAGCCTCTATCTACATTCTCAGTGTCTGTGCAAATCTGCCAACCATTAGCAAATGCCTTCTCAGAGGGCTCTTCAACCTACAAATCCATTTGCACTTAAATTGCCCGACACACAGCACTTGGCCTAGATGAGTAACAAAGTGTGTGACCTTCCAGCGATCAAGCATGGCTAATATCTCAACTATTTCAAATGTTTAATAACTTAATTTAATGCAGTGAGAACGATTTGATTGAGTGCACAATATCTGTAGCAGCTAATTAACCACAGTAGCCCAGAGAAGTCTTGGACTTCATACAACCTTTCAATATAATTACAAATTTTTAACAGCAAAATGAATTTAAATCCAGCCTGACACAGCAATCCATCTTCATCTCCAGATAAAAGGTAGCACACGCAGTATTAACATTTAAACAAAAGTCATGGGCAGCGGAGAGAGACAAGGACCATTAGCAGATGGGCCTTATGAATTACTAACAACGCTGCGGGAGGGGAGGGGAGGGGTGGACAAGTGCATTGCATTGTACAGGTCGGACTTACAACGTGGCCACTCACTCTGCTGGCTTTGCCTGTAATCCATGAGTTTAGACCTCATGGCAAAGGCAGGGCCCTTTAGGTCTACCTGTGTCTCCTCTGGAGGAGCAGGCGTGTTTTTACTGACTTCTCCTCCTCCTGCGTGTGCGCACACCGGCGAGCGCGGGTGATCACATCCTTGCTTTCATTAGAGCTGTTTCCCAGCAAAGTGGATCTGAACACAACAACCCCACACTCCTTTGTGCCTGGGTAGGCAAGAAAATGTCCCAGTGGTCTTCTCGCTCCTGTCCTGTGTGCCTTACGGGAACCTTCTACCCTCCTGTGAACCACCCCTGGAGATTTCCTCCTCTCCCATGTTCCCAGGCATGGGTTACGTGCCATGGCTTGCAGTGACATGAGAATTTGGGTACGGAGCTTGCAGGGTCAAAGTTTGACCACACTTGCTGTAGCCATGGTGGGGATTAAAGTGGACTTTAGGACACTAGGTGGGACTCATGGACCCCTAACGCAGCATTTCAAGTAGTTCAGGGGAGTTGGAGATGTCTGTTCCTCTCCACTGACTGTAAAACACATCAGATGTGTGATTCACGAAAGGAATGGGTTTGGGTCCATCCCACATGCAGAGCATCTCTGTGCACAAAACTGTTGTTGGCATTAACAGATGCAACGAATGTGGCATGGGGTCACTTCCTTGCAAAGCCCTAACATTCAGTAGTATCTGACCTGAAAACTCAACAACTATGAGACACTTTCCCAGCCACCTCCCAGGTAATAATAACAAGAGGAGAAGAATACATTTGGAGTTTTAATTTGCTTTCTTGGTTTGAGCCTTCTGCATTCAGAGAGCCTCTCCTAAAAGCCATGAAGGAGAGAGGCAGATTTTCAGTGAAAGGTGAGATTTCTCCTTCAACAAGCAACCACCTGCCCTCAGCTGCTTGGACGAGGCATTTTAAGCCTCTCTGGAGCCTGTAGTACTGTATAGCCAGCACAGTTAATGTCTGTGGAAGTGCTCCCAATTTACACTGGTGTAAATAAGAGCAGAATTAGAGTGACAGTAAAACAGACAAAAAAACAATGAGAATATAACACAGACATGCTACAATCACGATAGTGAGTAGCTTTAGTGGGTATTAGTAGTTCAGAATAAATAGAAGGGACATAAAAGAACTATTTGTTCTTGCTGTTAAGAATCTTTCAGATTCATATTTAGCTTGTATCTGTCAAAGACATTTTTCCCCTGAGAGTTAGTGAAACATTACCATAAAACTGTCCCGTGTAGAGTTTTAATTGTCGAGTTGAAAACTAGGCTGACTCTGCCAAATGTGATAGCATCAGCTGGTGGCGTCATTTGTCATTGTTACAGGCAAATAAACCAGTGAGTTAATCAAAGGGGATGAAAAATGAGGTGGTTTCATTTTTTGGAGTCCTGAATCCAATTCTTTCTCCTTTCTTCTCACCAGTCTGCACCAAAATGCCAACAGCACCAGCTGGCCAAAAGGCACTCATTCAAAAATTGGTCATAGACAACACATAGGCACATTCTCTGCAGATAAAATCAAGGACAAACAGGAGGAGATAAGAGTAAATAGGAAACAAAGAGGGAAAAAACATTGTCTGGACAGTGCAGCTGAAGGAGATGAGCAGATAGGCAATCACTGCTGCTCAGACAGCACTTCGGTCCAAGGCCCCTCCATATCACACTGACATGAGGTCTCTCTGGAAGGACAGAGTGGCAAAACATATTCTTTTGAGGGCCCCTTGGACTACCACATAAAACAAGCAGAGATCGAAATCTGAATCAGTCCTAGCGTTTGGGAATCATGTTTGTCGGCAATATGTTGCCTGGAAGCTTAGCCCTGGGCTTCTGCTAATCCTATGCGGATCCCAGCCATGAGGTCTTCTTTGACCGCACAATCACTGCCCTTCTCTTGCAGACAGAAACAGTTGCTTGCAAATCTTTGCTCTTAATATGCCAGTGCTGGCCTTTAGCAGACCCAAAGCAGATGAGAAGGTAACATTTTTTGGTCAAAAGGCACCCTGCTTATCTCCTTCTTAGATCCCTTTGGTGGAAAGACAGGAATTATCTACCAGATGGAGACATTTCATGCAGTACCTCAAACTGATAGAACAGGCTCCCTAATGCTCAAGGTACTCAGTCAAAGGGTTCTCTTGTCTCATACAGACTTCTTGCTTCCCTGAACCACTGTCAAGAAATGATGTGGCCAGCACCACACTGGAAGTCTATGGAGATGTACAGGCACTCACAAATGAACACAATGATGGGCTTAGCGTTTGAGCTGACAGCTGAGCGTACGTGCTCCTAGCCTGTACACTCAAAGTAAACGTATGAGCTGAAATCTCTGTGTGGTGCTTTATAGCTAACCCCAAGACAGAGCCAAGGTCTTCCAAGTCCATGGCCAACACCAGCAAGAGCATCTGTCCTCATTCTGAATACTTTGAAGGCGTCTTCTCATACTTTCTTTTCCCCCTTAGTCCTCTCCTAGCAAACTTCACTGTGAATCTAACCCCAATAGTCCTGAGCTTACATGTATTTGTAGAAAAGTGGAAGACTAAGAGCAAAACAGCGTCTTCTGCACAACTCTGTCCTCATCCTCCACCCAACTGCCCTTACCCCAGCCACAAAAGCCCCAAAATCTTGCACATATAATAGTTCTCATTCCTCCTGCCTTTTCTCTTTCTTAATTTTCCTTTTCTTTAACAAGAAAATCACACTTTACTTTCACCATCCTTTGACCTGAAGTTTGTTCAGGCAGGATCAGAACAGATAAAGGGTGAGGACCAGATACTTCTCCACAAGCAGCTGTGACTCCTTTAAACTCCATCTTCTTGGTGTCTTCGCATCCAGAGATGAGCAGGTCTCTCCCTGCCCAGGTCCTGCTCTCCTGAGTGGGGTTCAGGTGGAGCAGGGTGAGCTACTCAGCTTTGAACTTTGAGATGCCAGAAGAAAAAAGCTGTTTTCTTCCTCAATATATGTGGAAGAGGTGGAGAGAATAGTGACATTCCCTTTGCTCAGAGCTCCCACGGGTTCCAGGACTTTTAAATTTTCCCCAGAAAAGCAAGCGGGGACATACCCCAGAACCCAACAGCATCGGGGGGCGGGGGGAATATATAATTTAAAGAAAAACAAAGTTGCCTCTCCCAGGGCTTGATCTTATGTTCTCTGAATTTGACCTCCTGTCCACTAATGTGTATGAAAATACCCTCCACAATGAAACATTTCTTCATAGGCAATTATCTTAATTTTTATTACACAGGAATTCCCTTTCCTGTCAGACGGGGTGAGCTGAGCACTGCTCATGGCATCTCTAGTTCCTCCCAACAGATATCACAGTGGATGATCTCACAGAATGTGCATTTCCCCTCCACAAAATTTCAAAATGGGACCACATCCCTACAGATTTCCTAAAGCTTAGAGGGAGAGTCATCTGATTTGTCCTTCCAACTCAACAACAGCAGTGGCTAGGCATGCTACAAGCTTTTCGGAAGCAAAGGTTGGTGCAGAAGAGAGAAATTGCATTGTAATAAACAAGTGGAAAGCAAATATATGATGCTAGAAAGAAGCAACAAACTGCGAGAAAGAATCATAGAATCACAGAAGCAGCATGAAGGAAATTTGGAATAATAACTGGTACAGTAGCAAGTTCCTTCAGGCAGGATGTATGACCAAGATGTCTTCTGTTTGCCTAAAATGCAGCAATCGGCACACGGGTTTAGCACATACAATAGCAGTTGGCCTCAGAGGTCAAATCATCCTACAGGGCTCAAGATCATCTCCTTTACCATGAGAGAGAGATCCTACTGCTGAGTACCTTGAGCTGATGTCTACTAAGGATAGTCTCTGTATCCCCACGTCTGGCATCACAGGGCATTGGTCATGGTCTCAGACCCCAGTGCCCTGCGCCAATGGCTCACTACATCGGCATGTTCCCATTTTGAAAGCAGAAACCAAACCAAAAACATGTGTCATCTTTCCAAAAAACACAACCCCACCTCAGATCTCATGACCTTTGAAATCTCAGATCCTAGAAACAGGTCTTTTACCTCTACCTGGGAGGAATTCCTTGGTGGAGAGCATCCTGTCCCATACACCCATACAAAAAGAAAAATAGCACATGTTTTCATTCGGGCCTACCAATGAGCTCTCAGCCCCGATGAAGAGAGCCATTGTGGAGTGACTGCGTTATAAAAGATGTTAAGACCTCTTCCAGACCATAAAATATGCAACAAAACAGAGTGCCAAATACCAGTCCTTTCCATGGCCCAAGACAAAGAGCCGCCCTGCAAAGCATTAATCCCTGCAGCTGCCTTGAACTATTCATGTCTCTCAGCTTTACGTAAGGAGCCATTCCATTGTAGCTACTGCTCTCCTCAAAACAGAGATTTGCAGAGTC
Organism: Aviceda cuculoides; assembly: GCA_035590195.1. Lineage (NCBI taxonomy): Eukaryota > Metazoa > Chordata > Aves > Accipitriformes > Accipitridae > Aviceda > Aviceda cuculoides. The sequence continues at coordinate 41,647,399 of JAVJGG010000054.1, forward strand.
TTTAACACAATTAAAGGTCATTCCGTGAACAGAGAACCCAAAGTTTTGAATGGGAGACTGTGACTTCTTAGCAGAGAAGGCCAGACTATTTATTTTCAGTGGAGAGTAATTTTACCCAAAAATGCAGTAATGGTTGTTTCTCCTTTACACACATCAACACCCCTTCCCATTTTCTAGCAGCTTCACGACTAGCACATTTACTTAGACTATGAGGGACGCCGCTTCAATTTCCTCCTCTTCCTGGGCCGATCTGAACATCTCTCATCTTCCTGCCCCAAACCACCCGACCACAGGACAGAGCTACACAATTAAGGGTTTCCAAAGCCCAGTGGGTTGTCCTGTTGAGGTCAGCTCGGCAGGAGCAGCGTGCTGTCCCACGGGCCAGCTGGGGACCACGCACCATCTCCTACTGCTGGGGATGGCAGCACCCAGCTTCAGCTGTCCCCCAAGAGAAGGTGACCTGTAGGAGAGACAAAACCATGGAAGCATCACGGTTTGCTGAGATCTGGGCAAAATATACTCCCAGTCTAGATACAGGCTGCAATGTGCCGTCTGAGTCACCCTGTTATAGACATCTAGTGGGATTTTTCATTTTCTCTTACTGACACGATTAAACTTTTCGTACATAATCATGAATATTGGGAAATCTAATCTACAGGTTAGGGAGAGAAAGCCATGGCCTCTCCTTCTGTGGCAGAAAGGATTTTTAGGGTTTCATCATGCAAAGCTCTAAGAAGTAGATTTGAAGAACATCCTTTGCTGAATATCATATAGCTTTGTGGTGGGACTGATTGCCTTAGAGGCTGAGTTTTGAAGCTGGACCCTCCACCAGTGGGGGACGAAATCGAATCTAAGTTTCCCTCACTGTGGGTAAACACCCAAAGAGATGGGCCTTTGGATATACGGCAGCCACCACTTCCACACAGCTATTTGGTTCTTTGCTTTTTGTACAAAGGCCTGAAAATAAAATGTTTTGCTTTAAACCAAAAGAACATTTGGCTCGACACAAGAATGTTTTTTAATTTCTTGGGTTATTGAAAGAAAGCTAAAAATTTTAAGCTTGGCTGGAGCAAAACCTAAATTTTTTACAAATGTTTGGTTTTGTAACTAAGGCACACAAACAAACAAACAAAAATCTGTTTCTCACAGCTCAGCTTCTCATGCCAATAAAAGGTCTTTCTCCAAACCACTAGTTTTCAGTGGGTATGAGATGCCACCTTTGGTGGTTTGCTTATTTGGAGGCTAGGAGACCTCTGCTTAAAAGCAACTAGGAGAAATTCCCCCCTAGTGACAAGAAGCCTGTGTTTCTGGCACAAAAAGCTATTTTCTACCTTCAGGTGGCAATTTATGACAAGACTTGTAATAGTGAAACTCATTGCACCAGCAGCCAGGCCTTATCTCACTTATTTTAACTCAAAAGGAGGCAAAATGAGAGTCTGTGATGGTGCACTTCATCTCGGGTACATGACTTGGAAGGATCTAACAGGCAAAAGACTCTCTCTAGAAAATAAGTCCCCAGCTGCCACCCAGCACGGTCCCTCTGAGGAGCACTTGCCCAAACCACTCACCAGGGTGCCCAGCTCGCACCTTCGGACGAGCACTGAAGCCTCCTGGGACAAAAAACAAAAACAAAACAAAAAAAACCCACTAAGAGCTGGCAAAATGAAGATCATTTGTCCTTCCCTGAGAGCCATCAAAGTATTTTTAAACAGTTGTTGACTAACAGGCCCTCCTCACTTGTACTGTCTATGCTGTAGATGAGAGCTTCTGGCCCCAGGCAATGTCTTATGGGCATCATTCTGAATAGGAAATAAAAATAAAGTTGTTTCATTAGCAAAGGACTTGTTTTCCCCACCACTCTGGTTCCTGGCTGTCCTGAAGCCCACATGGCTCTGGTGCCCTGACTTGCAAGTGCTCCCATGAAGTACTACCAAATCCTGGCTCCCAAGCCCGTCCCACATCAGTTTTATGTGACAGCAAACCCTCAGTTTAGAGGCTCACAGAAGTTTAATGTGCAGTGACTGAAATAACCTGTCTGTTTGGTGACCCAAAATGGCTCGGACAATTACATATCCATTGGGATTCTCAGAGCTGTGGGGTGCATGGAAACCAGTCTATATTGAGCCATCAGCCATGAAAGCATTTTCACTCCAAAATATGTGAATGAACAGGGCAAAAAAATCAGGTCAGTGTTTTTCCAACGATTATGGCATTTGGGATCTAAATTTTTGGGTAAGTTACTGAGAGCAAGCTGGACACAACAGTAAAAGTTCAGGCACGTTGGTGCAGGCTCATCCTTCTTGTGTACCAGCTCCAGTGGGGTTACAGATGTTGCTCCAAACACCCAAAATAGGGGTTATTAAATACAGGCTGCTTTATACTGTCATGCGTCAGTGTACAAAGCTGTAGCAGTATATTAGGTAACCTGGTGTTAGAGGGGAGCCTCATCTAGGGTTATACATCAGCAATTTGAGAAAAGCACCTTTTGGAATCCTTCTCCAGCACTGTCAAAGGACTATTCAAAAGAGGATGTAAAAAAAGAAAAACAACCCCTCAGATTTATTTTTAAATGCACTGAAACAATGGATTTTTAACTGTACAGGTTAAAAAAATTGGGGTGGCAGACCTAATGAAGCCTGCTTTCCTGAAGACTTTCCCCCTACAACATGTCCACGCTGTCCCAGCCCAGAAAAGACATCATCAGTGGTACCCTACGTGCTGCCTGGAAGTGAAGGGCTGTGGACTCATCCCCAGGGACATAATTCAGGTCCCTCATCTTCCCATTAGTTTGCACAAATCCATTAAAAACCAAACGATCTATAAGACCACCTTGCCTTTGTCAAACTTGGTTGATCAAGTGATTCAGGTGAAGTTAATGACTGAATGGCAGAGAGGCTGCTGAAGAAAGGGAAAGGACCAAAGATGGAACAAAACATATCCAAGGTACTTGGAAAGACCCCTGGGCTTTGAGCTGGCTACCAGTTAAAAAAACACAGGCAACGTGGCTTGAGACAGACTTATGCAATAGGCTGCTTAGGAGTGCGCACACTACTGAAATCTGCGGGCAGGGACACATTTCACTAATATTTCACTGACTTGCACCAACCCTCTATCCTGCTCTATCTGAACTTACAGGGACACAGGCTTGAACTGTGCTTGGCTACAAGCCCAAACCCAAACTCTGTTAGTAAAGGCACTGGCAATCAGGATCAGGCTTTGAAATTGTGGGTAGCATAGACTTCAGTTAGGCAACTTCAAGCAGAGGCGCAAACCTCCCATGGTGGGTGGAGATGCTGCTTTCTACACTCATCTGCTCCTTTACCCTGGTTAATTCTCCAGATGCTCCAGAAATGCATCAACCAAAGGCATTTTTTAAGCCTCTGTGGCAGAGAGTGAAGCTCCAACCTCCACAGCCCAGCTCCTCTGGCTTTGGGGGTTTGCCACGCAGATGAACACATGTAGGCAAGGAACCACTCCATGCTGCCATGGGGAAAGCAGGACTTGAGCTACCCCTTGAAATACCCTTGAAATACAAACACCGATGCCCGGGGAGGGAACAAATGAAGGTGTAATCCCCATGGATTTTCCACCTGATGATGAAACCAATTCCAAGGCAAGGTTCAACCACCAAAGCTCAGAGTGAGGAGTGTTTCAGCCACTCAGGTCTCTTGGACTCCTGGCCTGTGTTCGCCTTCCCTTGGCTTCACCTTCTTGCTGCCCTCCTTGTTCTTGCTACCTCTCCTTGTTCTCCCCTTCCCCAGCCCAATCTCTCTTCCCCAAATCTCATGTTTATCCCTCAACTGGTCCTTTTCATGGCCAGTCTTTGCCTGGGAGAGAAACAAAAGGCTTTACACTCAGTCTCTGGGCTCATTCCTGCACAGCAAACAACAGCAGTTCCCACAAAATGGGTTGCTCTTCTCTCCAAAATCACAACTCAACCTCCTTCATGGAGGAAGGCAGATCCGTCCCCGCTTACAGCATTCAGCACGCTGCGGGGTCGATACAAGCATCGCTGGGAAAACCCCAACCCAACACCGCTCCGTTATTAAAATGTGCCTCGTACTCAGCCAGCAGAGCCCTGGGGACTGATTTGGGTGCGACAATCGTTACTGCTGCTACTGAGAGTTTTGCAAATATCTGACGATACGGCCCCTCTCCTACAGGCACCACGATATAATTAGGCAAAAGCGCGGTGGAAGGAAAGATAAAAAGAAAACATGGGTAGATTTGGCACACAGCCTGCTGCTCTCTTCCTTTGTTTATAATATGTACAAGGGAGAAAAAGCAGAGGAGAATGAAGGATTTTGTGTATTTGCAGTGCACGCAGGTCTTGCAGCATTATTAAAGGCTAATTTGATGATCTGCAGTTTTACATTCTGTTCTTCCCAATATTTGTGAAAAATTACATGGGATAGGCAAAAAACACAGTGTGAGGGGACTTTAAATCTCTCTCCAAAGACAATTAACTGTTATGATTATTCACTAATGAGCCCATGTTCGCAAACTAGCCTGACCGCAGAATATGCTAAACACGTTATCATCAGCTCCGAGCTCGGTGAAACCTGATAGTGCTTCAAAACACGCCGGGTTCCTTGCTGTGAGGAGCATTGCTTGCTTTTTTATCTTCTGCCTCCAGATTTCAGTATTATTTTAAAACTATAATTGAATTTCAATCCTGTGTGTGTGTGTGTGTGTGTGAAGAAAGGAAACACTTCTCTCAAGATTTACTGCATGTCTGTTACTGTGTGGGCTGTTTTGACTCTGCAGCGTAGCAGAGACCATGCAAACCGCGCGCTATTGGAATCGGTTCAAACTTTTACAGTCCTTCAAATTGGGGCTGGAGCCGGAGAGGAAATACTAAAATCCTGTATATACAACTTCTGTCTGTGAGGGGGAGAGAAATTCCATGAAAATTAAGAACTCAATGATGTATAAATTTATATTCTGTTTAAAGGGTGGGTTGGGTTTTTTCTTCTTTTTCTTTTCTTTTTTAGGTCTTTTCTTTTTTTCTGTTGAAAAAACAATTGAACTCTTATATAAGGAAACCTAAAATCTTTAAATAACACTGGGTCCTGCGAGCTGGTGGTAGAATAGGGGCTCAATCTTTTTAAGCGAAGCCATCTAATTAGCATGTGAGCCAAGTTTTATGAAGGTGAGTCAGTTCAGACGTGTTGCTCCTGAGAAAGCCGAGCCAATTTCTTTTAACGGCATGTGCTGTGAGTAATTAAACCGGATTCTGCAATCAGCATATTGTCCTCCCTGGCTGCAAACAGCCGCCAGTAGGCTACAGTCAACAGGCACATCCACAGCAGCTCCTGCCCAGCAGGGACCAGCAAGCCCCACAGCCAGGATGGAAGGAGGAGAGGATTCAGGATGCTTTTAGCACCCTCTGATGGTTTCACAGCCTTGCCCCAATGAGCTTTTCAGTACAAAAAAAACCCCAAAATCAAATATAAGAACCACATTTTGGGGTTTCCTATCCCAGTAGCGTGATACCCAGTGCCTGGTACAAAACTGGCCCCACTCCACCAGTACGGTCCTAGCACAGCACTGGTTTTGAAAACACAGATGTCATGACCCACCCTCGGTGGCATTCCAGAGGGATCTCGCAGCCTCTCCGGCTTCTGCACGCGGCTTTCATCCAGAAGGAAGCTGCTCTAACCAGGACTATTCCCATATTGTTTCCATTATATTTTTATGACTGTCATGTGGACAGGGGAAAAGGGGAGGCGGGGGGAGACAAGAGAAGAAGAGAAGCAGGACGTCAAGTTCTGCCTTTGAGGAGGAATCTGACAAAAATGCGATGGTCAACTCCCTCTAGCACATACTTGCAGACTCTGAAAATCTGAGTGAGCGTAGGCAGCCCCGTGACGGGAAGGACCAAGCACTTCGCTCAAACACGGTTTTACAGCCCCTCTTGTAAGCAAGAAGGCTATAACCTTAGTCCCCCTTCCTTTTGGGGGATTTTTTTTTGGCCTGGGCAATTTGCTCTTGATCACACAGGTCAGGAGAAAGTAAGCACAACAACTTGACAAACTGGAAACCCTCGCACGGCTGCAGTGGGACGCAGCCTTCAGCCCTTCCCCAGCTGATGCCACATGCTTTTGCCCCGGTGGGGAAACCGCACGACCCCGTGGGTCACAGCCCCCCAACGGGCATGTCACAGCCCCCCAGTGGGCACGTCACAGCCGACCCCGGCACCGGGGCTGTTTGCGGCTCACGTCCGCAGGGTCCTGCACACCGATGCACGTCCCCGGACCGCCACGGGCCAAACCATCTTGTCCCTCACCCCCGTGAAAAACACCTGACCCTGCTGAGCCCCATCTGGAAAAGGGGATAGTTTTATTTCAGTCTGGGTCCCTCGGCTGGATCCCACTGGTGCTAACGGGTTAAAATGCTGCAGCTTGTCCCCACGTTGATGACACCATGCTGGAGAAGGAGGGATCATCTCTCCTACCCCACACGGGTGTCCATGCCACTGGGCTTTGGCTCTGCCGCACTGGTCTCCATCGATCCCTGCCCTCCTTCCACGTGCTAAAATGTTTCTGGAGTTTCTCCTGCTGCCAACGGGGAAAAAAGTGGGAATCTCGCAGAATTTGTGGGCAGGAAAGAAGTTTGCTAGCCTGGTCAGGGCATGAAAGGCAGAACTGAAGACTTCTCATTTGGTTGAGAATCAAGTAGTGATATTGGGACTGGCTAGCAAAGGAAGAGACAACGGAGACAGCTAAAAAAGGGAAATCATCTTCTCCTAGTACTTTCACTTAGTAAAACCCTCCACTGGATCCAAGCTCTTTCTATAGCTGGTCCTCACTGTGATATTTCTTAGAGTTGTGTGTGAGCACCTCACCTTAACTCTCCAATATCTCCTGAAATAAAGCATGTACGACTATTGCCTTTGTGTTAGGGTACAGACAAGGCTCAAGGCAGCACAGCACATGCAAAGCGGTTGCATCCAATATTCCTACAATATGACAGCAAGCACTGGGTGCACATAACTAGGGTGGATTATCTTGTCCACGTATGGCCACATGTCCATCGATACTGTTTCAACCTTCCCCCAGAAAATGTAATTTTTATCGTGGAAATTTTTTGACCACATGAAAACCATCAGACCTAAAATGCACATCGCAGTGCTTTATGGGAGCTGCAGTTTTCTCCTGGGGTTTCCACTTTCTGCAGGGTCAGGAGGCACAGCCAGACTGCAACCAAAAAGGAGACATCAGGATGGGCAACCAAGTGGCAGAAGCAAACCGGGTCAGGAAAAGCAAATTACCGCTGCCACTTTCAGCTGCAACAGTCTCAGTTCCATTTTGACAGACCCGAAAAGACTTTTGTTTTCACCAAAAATTTCTGTAAAAGAAAAATTGCTTTCAGGCAAGGACTCATTGTTTCCTTCCTTTCTGCTGAGTGGTGACAGATGTCGCAGAAGGCCTAAGCATAGGTGGAGTAGGAGAACCACATAAAAACAAGCTAAAATGCAGCTATATTTCCTTCCTGTGAATACCATCAACCCTTGTAAATGCTGCACTGTGAGCAGCTGGGTCAGAGGCGGAGGAGAACAATAAACAATGCGGGAAGTGATGGCCAGCATTGCTAGAGAAGCTCCTGGAAATCCCAAGAGCGGGGTCCCCTGAGGTGCTGTGGGTTGTGTGCCGAGTTCATGTGGTCCCCAGGGGGGTTGCAGGCCAAAGAGATGGTTAGAAGGCAGAGAGATGTGGAATAGCTGCCACAAGGTCACCTAATGCATCCATGGCAAAGCCACGCTCTCCCTCCCTTCACACCCTGTCTGGAGACCTGTGTGTCGACACCAGAATAAGTCAAAGATGGGCAGCGATCTCTCGCTGCCACAGTTTGCGCCTCTTTTTCCATCCACATGCTCCATGATGGCTGGAGAGAGTGGGACAGTCTTCAATACGCTTTTTAAAAGCCATCCAGAGGTAGAGAGTGTACCACCTCTCCAGCTGAGTGACCTATGGTAGAAAAAGGCATCTCTGGATGGAAACATCACAGTTTGGTCTCATGCTCGCACTACTTCTTAAACTTCTTAAGGAAAAAGTAAAATGATTGACTTTGAGGTCTCTCACCAATGGGTTGTACGTGGTCCTGAAGCATCGGCACAGCTCCTTCCTCAGTCGTTAGCAATTTCTCAGCATTCTTTCGGGTGTAGCACAAAGGCAGCGTGACTGCACCACACAACGTCACGCAGACTCGGTCTCTCAGGCATCGTCTCAGGCATCATCACGCTCGCGTGCTGCCAACTAGGACGTGCCAGCAGGGATACTGACTGCCCAGGTGGCCCCACGGCTCTTTGGTGGGACTGCGCAGCCCACCCTGCCCTGACACCCCGGGGCTGCCATGGGCGCCAGCCACTGTCAGACCAGCTGAGATGTGTCTACACATCTCCGCTCCCTAGGTAGTCATCTCCTAAAAAAGCTCATGTAGACCGCAGAATGAAAGCTGAGAGGAGACACGGTTGCTGTCTATAAATACATCAGTGGCAAGCACCAGGGAGGCAGTTGAGCTATTGAAGCTAAAAGACAATGTTGGCACAGGAACAAACGGGCATGAAGAGGCCAGGAATAAATTAGGCGAGAAATTAGAGAGAGAAGACAACCCTCTGAGAAGCTCTCGCCTGGAACAGCCTTCCAATAAGGACTACAAGACACAAAGCGCTTTTCTGTCAGATGACTCTGACTAAATTAATGAAGATGTGGGGTGGACATGGGGTTGCTGTATGTCATGGCTGCCTGAAACATAAAGGGTCACAACGTGCATCCAGGTGATTCTTCCTAGTCCCACATCCCACATTCCTAGGATTCCGCTATGCTAGACACATAGGTAAATACAGAGACATAGCTATAAATGCTAGATATGACCTAAGCTGCCCCAGTTTCCCATCAAAGTGTCCATGTTTGGAAATGTAGCTAAGAAAAAAAGCCCACTGTAACTTTTTCCATTAGTTTGGCCATTTTTGTTACCTGTTATGTGCTGATGCCCACCAAGACTCTACTGCAAAACACGCTGATGAGGAACTGTGGTAACTGCTTCACAGAGCCAGTGCAGGTCTTCTTCAAAGTGCAGGTGAAATTGGAATCCACCCCCTTGACAAGGAAGGGGTTGGATTAGACAGCTCATCCTAAGGAAAGAGGTAAGGAAATGGCCTGATCCATCCAGAAGACTAGATGGAGAAAACCAGTAAGACTTACTTTTCCGGCTGTCAAGAGCCACTGAGATAACACATCCTGCCATCAGTGGTTGCCACCACCACATCATGCCCCCAGCCCTCCACAGTCAAAAGTGGAAGTGAAACAAGGCCCGAACATGGAAGAGAGAGCTCATTCCCTTTGCTCCCAGAGAGGAAGGAAAGCCACAGCGCAGCCCCGACACAAAGCAGAACCGGGCACAGACGTGGTGCCGGCAGCCCGTGCAGCCTGGGAGGCTGCTGCCCCATCGCACCCCCAGTGCTAGCCCAAGGGATGCAACACCCGAAACATCACTGCCCCGCTCTGGGGTCTGATTTTGCCCCTCGGCACGAGAAGCACACTGGCCTCCTGAGGGCTTTAAACAGGTTTACGAGGTCCAGCCTGCGCAGATGGAGTCTCCCTCGATGCGGTGCCTGCTGCGGGACCCCCCAGGGAGCCTTTTCACACCACGTGCTGCAAAGCCAAGGGTGGGTGAGGAGGTGGGCAGAGATAGCTGCAGTTCGCTGCCTTGTTCATGCATATAAATTGGGGATTTATGGCAGCTGAAAGGGGGGAGCACCGCTTTCCTGAGGAGCTCTGAACACTTCCCACCAGCCTCAATAACAACATAAGACTAAGTAATAACATCTACTGGAGGGAAATTGTAGGTGCTCCAGAAAATATATTCATTATATAATTTTTCCTCCTCCTCATGCCATAAGAAAGCCCTGGTTTAGCAGCTGAAGATTTGCTAAAAGCCAGCCTCCATCATAAGATCACACATTTGAAAAGATTGCAGAACTAGGTTTGCGCTTAAATATGTGTGATGCATAAATGTATATGATAGATAGATTCTCTGACATCCCTGAGGTAACCTGAGTATAGTTTAAGTAAGTCAGGTAATGTAACTCAGATTCATTCTGTAAACATTTATGGGCTACATTATCTTTCACATCTATTTTACTCAGGCTATATTATTGCAGTCATCCCAAATGAGAGCCAATAAACCCTTCCTACCACACCCCATATCATATGTTCCCTATATACTTCATATTCAACAGACAAAGTTCACTAGGGATGTTTTAACCTGATTGTTTTAAAAAAAATACATCTAGAAAGCCAATTCAGGGCAGATGGGTAGGTGAAAGGCCTAATTGCTAAACTTATAATTCATACATAGCTCTCGATTCCTCTCTATATTTAGGTTTAATCCTGGGAACGTGGTTACCGAGCATAGCACTCATTGCATATATTTTTTCCAATAAAATTCGATGGCTGTTCTCACAGGCACAGAATCAGCTTACATAAAACACCACAAGCTCTTCTTCTGGGCCCTGTCTTCAAAATTTTTAGGTTCCTTCTGACCATCAGAGACTCTGAAAATGTGAGCAATTTTATCAGGTTTGAGAGATGTTGGATGGGGGACTGTCAGGAGAGGAGCCATTTCATGTAACTCCCCTGATGCCCAGAGAACCACAAAAGGCTCCACCACATCTACAAGTGCATCTAGAGGAAAACAACTGAATTTAATTCACTTTAACAATGGAAAGAAATGCACTCTTGCAGCTGTGCAATAATCAACTGTGCAATAGCCCATGTATTACAAGCTTAATATTTACTCCAAAAACATTTTCACCTCAGATGCACTTGGTTTGCAGACTTCAGGAACACGTTCCCACTCTTCCCACGGGAGATGAAGGCAGGGGATGTTTGAAAGTCCTCTCCATCTTGCATCGCCCAAAGACACTCTCCTGCCTCACCACATGCCCTGAAGGAGCATAGCACGAGCCCAGGAGCTAACCCCACACTTGTGAATTGAGACCATCTTCCCATTCCAGCACACGGCTCTTGCACATTTTTGTTTCAAAATGAAACGGTGTTAAGGAGACCTTTGGGAAATGAAACAAAAATGGCGTTTTATTTCTTTTTCTTTTTCTTTTTTTTTTTTCTATCCATGACTTCTCCTCAAGACCTCAAGTCCCAGGACATCCTGCCTGACACAATCCAGAGCTGGCCCCTTCAGGCTCTAAATGAAGTCACAGCTTCAGGGTTTCCAGGCAGAAAGTTCACTGGAAGGGCCATGGGAGGGGTTTTGTCTTTCCTAAGGAGGAGGAGAAGTTTTAAGAGAAACCTGGATGCCCGTTGCAAAGGTAGGAACTCAACTCTTTGAGGAGCAGGACAAACCCATGAATGATTTTTCTTCTTGTGCCCATATTGATGGTGTTTTAACAAAGTATAACTTAATTTGAGAGTGTTCACAGCAGCTCACAATAGTGGCAAGAATAAATGAGCCATGACATTTCACTCAGAAAGCAGTAGCTGGGGAATTCCTAGATGGGAATTCATGAAACCTATGAATTCCCTGTAGCCCCCTCCTCTCTCTGTATTCATCTGAAACACTCATTTTTCAGTTCCCTGTTATAAGACATGAACAGCCTGCTCTTACCAGGGAGCCAAAAGAACATGAGGTGCTCAAATATTCTTGCATGGGAACATCTCCTATGTACCTGAAGAACAACCCGCCTTCCATACCCCCCCCCAGAGGGTAGCGAGCCCCAGCTCTGCCTGAGTAACAGCCTCAAGAAGGAGGAAAGGAGGTGATCTCTTCATGCTTTTTGTGCCCCATAAGCAAAGAAGCATAGGAGGGGCATACACTGCAGATAAATATGCTTCTATTTCTGGAGATATTTCTCCTCTTTATGATCATTCGTCACTTTTCTGTCACTGTGTAGGGACCTCAGTAGATATATCTGCTGTGTCATCACGCATAACTCTTGGGAGCTATGTGAAGACTCACAAGTGCCTCAATTTCAACCTTGATTTCCTCACTTTGCTTATCTTTCAGATGCAGTAAGAAAAAGGGATCCACCTTGAAACCCAGTGACAGCAAGTTAGCCCATTTTACCCCCACTCAAAGCAGGCAGGAACATGCAATCTGGAAATCATCATCACCTTATAAAAGTGGCCACTTATTTTGAGGACCCAGTAAGTCAGGGTTTGCTTCATACACGAAGCTTGGCACAGCTTTCCTCCCAGCTTTCCTATATGAAATTTTAGGCTGAACACTTTTTTTTTCTGCAAAATTTGCTGTTGAGCATTCAACTATTTTCCTGCTAAAGTTTGCTTCATGCTGAGATGTGAAAAGAACAGATTTTGGCTAAAAGCGAATCACTGAGGTCAGAAAGTTTCTACAGACCTCATAAACTCCACAGGCCCAAGTGATTTAAGGCTACGACCCTAGCGTTTCTTTTGGGCCAGCCTTTGACTGAAGCAGGAATTTTGTTGACCACTGTGCAGTTCCTAGTGGAGACTGTCGCTTCAGGAGATATTTTACAATTCGAGATTGATTTCAAGATGGTGGCTCTGACAGAAGCATCTATGGTGTGGCGTGGACTCTTGAGACAAAGGTTGTTGCAGCAACGGAGCTCTGCCTGCCATCCCACAATGAAGCAGTGCAAGAAGGGAGGAGGGACCCCTCCATGGGCCCCTCTCCTCAGCCTCTGGTCCTCAGCATCATAAGGCTACTTGGCTTCCCACGCTCCTATTTCTCCATTCCGGAGAACTGCAAGCTCATTTTTACAAACCTTTCACCATTCCCTCCTCTCCCCGCTGGAAGGCGGCTTCCTCGCCTCCCACATTGGGATGCGGACCCCAGCGCAGCCACCTGGGACCTGGCAGCCGCACAGGATGCCAGGGCCGCGGTTTCCAGCGCAACAAAAATAACATCAAGACTATCAACCTATTTCAGGACCCTTCCCTCATGCAGGGCTACCCGGCCAAACTATTCCAGGCTGCTACTGTACTTGCTGATGGACACTGCCTGCGTGTGCCCGGCATACTGTACATTCCCTTGTAAGGGCTTGCCCCATTCCCTGCTACGCTCAGAATTGTCATCTGGCCCTTTGCCCCACACCTGCTGACGGGAACGTCCCCGCAACACCCACTCTCGAAAACCCGCTCCCAAGGCTCTCCTGGGAGCTCCCTGGCAGGCTACGATGGCTTCAAACCGAAGGAGGTGCTCCCAGGGCAGAGCTGAGATGGTGCATCGTGGTCACAGTTGTCTGGTCATGCAGCATCCCGTGCAGCAGACACGCGCTTCTCATTAGGAAACTGCTTTAAAACCCACTCCCGTTCACGAGATCCTCTGTAGTCAGCTAGGGCCTGGGACTAGGGCTTGGAGGAGGGAGGGGGATGTGAGGTTTGGGTCCAACACGGGCTCCCCAACACGGGTCTCCGTCGGGTTGGAGCTTCACTCGGGGTTTATCGTCGCCGACATCAGCAACTTGTAACAGCAAAACCAAACTCTTAAAAGGTTCACAGGGGCGCTTCGATCATCGCTCAGGAGCAGGACGGCAGCAGGCTGTGTCGGTGTAATGCTTTGTAAAATGGGATTCTGGGCCACGCCAAGGTCTGCAGGGATGAGTATTATTAATGAGGCAATCTTGGAGGAGAAATAAGTAAAAGCTGGTTGATACCAGGCTTTCTGAGAGGCAGAACATTTCACACCTCAACCCAGAGTGCTAAGGACCAGCGCCTGGATTCATCCTATCTAGCTGTATATTTTTTAACAAGATGTCTCACTGCTCTGTGTTTCCTTTACAGTCTGTGAGGACAATTCAAACTCTAGGTCTAGGACAGCTCATCTCTCTCTATTGACTTCAGAGGGAACTTAGACCAGATGCCACTTCAAAGTTAAGGATCTGAGTTGGTGGGTGAACCTAAGCTGAAATCTTCAGTTTACCACCAAAGCGGATAGAGCTCCTACACAAACATCCCCATAACACCTCGAACCTGATATCTGCCAGCGCTGGCCTGTGGGAAACCCCTCGAGGGCAGGGAGGAGCACGTGGCCTCCACTGCCAACCAGCTGCTGGGCCTTCTCTGCTGAAATAGGTGGTCATATCCAAAATTACTGCCATGGAGAAGGCGACTTCTTGATTTTGAGAGCTCTCCACCAGCAGCTTGATTGAAAACATCCAGATGTGAGCGAGTCCCTGATGGAGGTCAGCTTGCAAGCCAAGAGCTTGGCTCTGAACTTCCTTTGGGGAATAGAGCAGCCCCCTCTGAAGTCACACAGTTAACCTCAATAGTACAAATGTGGTTTTGTTTTCCCACCTACCTTTTCACCCCACTGGAAACATAGAAGACATGGTGCTCAATTAGTATTTTGTCTGTCCTCTTCCTCACCATGCTCCCTTCAAAACCTGCCCTGAATACAAGCTACCCTCTGCCTCTTGAGCTTTTCAAGGGAAAATCTCCTCCAGCGGTCTGCATCCACCAAAGATGCTGGGCACCTAAGAGACACGTAGCAGGAGATTTGCATGCTTAATTCAAAGTTCACATCCCTAAGATTCACACAGCTGCTGCTTAGTCCTGGAAATACCTGACATTTGTAGGAACCATGGTTCCCACTAGCAAGGTGTCTACTTGCCTGTTAGTGGGCACTGCCTCTCTCTGTAGCAATGGTTTTTTACTCCTGTTTTAAGGCTTTTCCTTACAAGAAAATGTTTAAATACCCAGTTCAAAAATGAGAATGATTCTTACCATGCAAGGCACATCAAGCTAAAGAGCAGCATGAGCAGAGAGGCACACTAGAAATGTCTAGTTTGCCTATCCACAGCCACAGACCTTGCAAACTCATGACACGTTTTGGCATTGCTCATTTCTCACACCATGAACAAAGACAGTCATGGTGCTGTCAAACCCTTGGGTTTTGCTCTGGAAATGGATTCCCTCATCAGTGCAAAGCACAGCGGCTGTGACAACTCATGTGGCAGGAGGCACTGAACACCTGCCAAGAGCAACAGGAGCAGACGGGGCCACGCACAGAGGCTGACAATGTGACTAACTGACACTTAAGCATGAGATATTGCATTTAAGGAGCACCATTTGCTGCAGAACCTCCTTTCCATTTGCCATCCGTAGGGGTAAGTCAACCAGGATAGTTAAGCTTTCAAAACCAACAGAAGCTCTGCAGCTTTTTGGCAGCGATGCGTCCCTGCTGTCTCTGCAATATTGCTTCCAGACATGCGCAATCTTTAGTCGAAAGCACCGCTCGACACTGGGCACCTTCAAAAGTTCACACACCAATCCCAAGACAGCTCACTGCCCCATTGCCTCACATTTAGATGAGCCACTTTGCAAAATCTGGAAGCCGTTCCCTTGACCCATCAGATAAGGCTGCCGCAGGAGCCAATTTCTCAGCAACACTCCTGGCCTGGAGCTGAAGCCATTCTTGCAGTAGCCCAGCCTGATAAAATTGCTGCTAGATTCCTCCCTTTTTGGCTGAAGATTTAATTTGAGATCTAGTATCCCACTGTGCACTCCTCCAGACTTGCAAAATGTTCTTCTCTAAACAGCCTTCCCATCTCGTGCTGCCAGGCTTTGCACATCTGGAGTCCAGACTTCATTGTCACTGACCCAGGACTCACCATAGTTCTCCTCCTCCAGCTCAAAATTAAACACATACAGTCATCCCGATCTGAACGCAACCCTTCTGTAAGGTGGTGTCAGCATCCCACAGCGCCAGGTCCAACAGCTCACGTTCACTTTTAAAACAAAACAGGCCCAGCTCGAGGCGCCCACACCGAATTTCTAGGAACCCAAAAAACCTCCACTGTGTCCTTAGTAATCACTGCGGCCTCTCCACCCACATCAGTCTGAGGATAAAATCAGGGAAAAATCTATTATTGGGCTTCTAATTTCTCCCTGAGGTGGAAAAAAACCAAAATAGCCTGTGGAAATGGACTGTAACGGTACCCCCGCAGAAGCATCAGCAGTCACTGGTTAAGTCCCCACCGGTGGGAAGCCTCTGCAGGCGAACACACTGGTGGGTGTAATTTCTGTCCCCCGCCACGTAAGCCCATGCACCATTTGGAGTCACAGAGTGGTTAGCATCAGGCCATGGAGGCCAGGCTGTCCCCAGCCCTGTAGGAACTAGTGCAAGAACCACCCTCTCCTCTGCTTTATTTCTTCCTGAGAAAGTCACCCAGCTCCATGCCTGCCTCATGCAGGGTGTCTTCTGCCTGTGTGTCAACCTGCCCAAAGCCATCACCTAGGCCTCTTTGCAGCTCTAGTCCCTTATGATGGCACAGGACCACAGGAAGAAAAGAAAAAAAAAAAAGATCCACATTATATATCCGCTTTGCTCCAACATAAAAACTTTCCCCTGCTGCATATTCTACCGTGCAACCAGTTTTGAATTTGTCTGCAGCTTCTGGTGACTTTCAGGATGACACTGGAAACATTCAGGAGAGTAAACTTCTGGCAAATAAAACTCTTTTGCCTCACCAAGATGAATCCCTTTGCTTATGGAGCTTGTCCCCATCCAGACATCCAGCTTACTCAAGCAAAGAAACTCTCCAGGTGTAGTTTCTCCTGCTCCTGATAGAGAAGAACATCCTCATCTTCTCCGTCTGCTGCTCTGAATCGTCAGGTGTAAATTAGCAGTAATGTCGCCCACAACGAAGAGACTGGAGGAAAAAACAGACTGGGCAGATGCTCTGCTTTCAGAAGAGAGCTAGTGCAAGAGCAACGGGTGCTGTGAGAGGAGCGAGACTGCTGTCTAGCAGCCCTCGGAGGAAAGTAAACAGGACCAGTTTACTGTCAGCTTGATGCTACCAAGCAAAAGGGAGAAGCACTGGGAGATCTGAATCCCTCCTTCAAAAACTCCTTCCTCTAGCATCACCTAACCTGGCCCTTGCCGTATTAAAAATATAATCATTTTTGCTCAATACTTGAATACTAAGGTCCCATCCATGGCTGGACCCTGTGATGGGTGGCAGAACCATGTCCTGTGCATGTGTCTCCTCTTTAGCAAGTACCCACAGTATCTCAGTGCATCTGATGTCGACAAGATGGGCTTTAATTTCGGAGAGCTCTTGGGTGCCAGAATGACAGCGCTGAAGAATGAGATCTGCTGCTGCGGGAACGGATGCTCGTTCAGCACTGGCTCAGGAGAGGAAAATGCCACTTATCGAGCCTCCAATACTTGTTTCTCAACAACCCAAAGCTCTTGGAGGTCTCCCATCTAAATGCTAACCAGGCCTGTTGCTGCGTGGCTTTTGAGACCTCACAAGAACAGGCGCAGTATAAGGAGGATACTGCGCTATTCAGGGCAAACTGGGAGACAGACAATTTATAGAAAGAGCCTCCCAGATTTTTAATAGGCTATTATTGAATGTTTTATTTGAGCTCTCCTGCTTCAAATTTCACTGATCAGTGGGTCAGTGCATAAAACATGCAGGTTTTGTTTGTGTGCATTGGGGTCTGAGCCAGGGGGTCTGTGACCAGCAGGGAAAAGAAAGGGAGGAGGAGGTGGAAAAAAGATATTATTACCTTCATGCACACTTTAGGGTGGTATTTTTCTCCTGGCATCACCTCCCAGGGTCTTCATTTGCAATCTGCTCTCAGTGTACTTGTCCAGGCAAAAATCCATGGTCAGAACATGGGGTTTCGTCTGCGTTCCCCCCCAACCCACCCCAAAACACTCACTCACAATAAATCATGCCAAAAAGAAATCCTCCCTAAGCATTTTGCAAGAATTAGCATCCTGCAGGGACCTCTTTCACCCACCCCCATCCTACCAAAGACCCACACGGAGCTCAGGTTTTATGGGCTGGAGCCACAGGCACTATCGTCGGCGGGGGAAACAGGAGACCGAGCCTTGATCCTGCCAGCTCCTGAGCAGCCTGGCCTCCTCCAGCAAAGCAGTTAAGTATGCAGCTTACGCTACAGCTTAACTGGCTCGAGATCCCTGGCTAAAGGGCCCCAGAGAAGAGCAAAAGAGCAAAATCAGGCTTGGCGTGCGTTCCGCGTCCGTCCGTCCGTCTGTCTGTCAGTGCCCTCTGCCGGGGAGCGCGCCGGCCTGGGGACCCCCGCGTGTCCGGCGTGGTCACACAGCCCCGGGACACGAGTGGCGTGAGCGTCAGGCAGCGATGCTGAGGACGGAGGGGGAAGGATGCAAACCCGCGCCTGCCTGCAGGCAAACTTCAGCTCCCTGCCGCAGCACGCCGAGAAGACGAAACCCAAACCGGAGCGGCGAGCGATGCCGCAACACCGATGCAGCCACGCACGAGAGCCCGCCTAGCCGACACAGGCCCCTACGGCATCCATAAATTACAACCACACTGACCAGTGTAAAGCTAATATTAACTTGCCTCGAAGCACCATATAACCTTACTAAAATAGCACAGCTAGCAAGAGCGTGCAAGTGCTTTCTTACACTGATGGCGTGGCCAGGCACCATTTTGCATATGTATATCAGCACCGTGATCACCAAAAAAGGCAGACAGAGATGGTGTAGGCGCATTTTGAAGGCATCCCAGTAACAAAAGTTGCCAGAGGGAGGCCGAGATAAACACAAGGGGCTGCAAAAAGGCAGAGCATCCCCCCAGTACACAAGGAGGATGGCTGGCAAGACAAAGAAAACAAGGTAAGCCGTACCAGGAGCAGGGGAACACACCAGCACCCTCCCCCTTTCGGGGACTGGGTAGTAGCATAGAACATCAGGCATAAATGAGGGAAAATGGAAAAAAAAAAAAACAACAAACCAGTTTGGTTCTGACTTGCTCTCTGGAGCCTGGTCACCTTGTCCGGGGTGACCAGGAGCCAGTGAGACTACAGCCACCAGCGCTCACTGCGCAGCATTCGTGGGTTGTGTGGTTTTGCAGCTAATATATATAGGATTGCCGGAGACTGAGTCTTATAGACACAGTGACGCTGAGTAACACTGTGGAAGAACTGTCCGTCAGCAAGAAGCCCGTTGTGAATTTAGCAAACTTTAGTTCCACAGTTCAAAACCGGCCCGACGTGCCAGCCTTCCAAATACCCCAATCGCGGCCGTCTCTAATTCTGCCACAGATGGATAGATGTGCGGGTGGATGGATGGATGGACAGACAGATTCACATGCAACGCAGGGCTCTGCTGAAGAAGGACTACAGGCTCAGCAGCGTTTCACTCCACGCCTGCTTGTTTAGGTACCGGTCACCACCTCCCCTCTCCCCAGGGCAAAGCGGCCAGGCAGAGGAGGCCAGCTGGGAGCTGTGCTCTCACCCATTGCCTGGGCTGTCTGCAGACCCCTCCTGTCCCCCTCAGGGGCTTTATTTGTACCAGAGACTGTGAGGAGCACAGCTCGTGACAGTGGCCGTCAGAGGTAGTCGTCACTTACCCGCCCTGAGGGGCAGGGAACCTCGAGCCCCTTGTTCTGCTCCTTGTTCAGGAGGGGTTTGGACCCTCACACCCCCTTTTCTTAGCCCCGTCATACAGTTTAGGGGGAAGAGAATGAGAACTGCCTCCCAAATTACGTGAGAAGATACCCCACGTAATCCCAGCATCCAGCCTGTGCTGGCTGCTCCTTCGCCCTCGGAGTTGGGACAAGCATGACATTTGTCAGGAGCATCTTGCTTACAACCCTTCAGCTGTTCTACACACACTGCAAATGGACAGCCACAGCGAAGGAAATACAGATCAGAGCCATGCTTTCTCCAGGACACAGCGATGGGAAGGTGCAAGACGACATCAAGGAGGCAGATATTTAGGAATCTCTCGAATGTGAGGGTCTCCCCTAAGCTCTAAGCATTAAAGAACAGCTCAGGCCTGAAAGCACTATTCAGATCTGCCCCAAAACTTGTTAGCATAATCCCTTACAGGCCTGGACTAGTGTTGCGATACATACAAACATTCAGCCTCCTTTTGAATTTTGCTAAGTGCCTGGATTCAGCAATACTCTGCAGCAACACGTTCCAGAAAATGATTGCACTTTCCATGAGAAAACTGTGTTCAGATGCCCTTTGAATGAGGTGTGTGACATAAAAAAAATACAATACAATCACATAAAACAGTGGGAGATCCTTATTTTGGAGAGTGCAGCAATAGTTCGCTCATCTCGGAAAGGAAATCCTTGATGCTGAGGCCAGGTCCTCAGCCTGGATTTTTCCTGAGCTCTGCACTTCTCTAACCACATAGCCTACGAAGCACTGTAATTGATAGAGAAGTGAAACCCACCACTTTTAGCTCCTCATCCCTCCCTTTCATCTGGAAGGAGGCTATTTCAGCGCTGAGCTCCAGGACCTAAAGGCCACAGAGTTGGGGCAGCGATCAATGGAAAGTCTATCTGAGGGTGTGAAGGAAAAGAAACACATTCACACAGGGAAATCTGGCATCAGTAGAAGCAGCAAATGAGACAGAGAAAAAGGTTTCCTCTCTCTCAGGGGGAAAAGCACAAGAGCTATCCCAGCAAGTTTTATGGACTACAGTCCTGCAGCCAAACCTGGAATCTCCTGGCTGCTGCGAAGGACTTTATGAGATTCCCCCAATACGCACACTGAAGTAGCCCGTTTCATACGCTCCACTTGTCTCTTTTGATTTATATCCCTCAAGTTTTGTCTGCTGGAAGAAAAACAGAGCCAACGGCAAGCCAGGTACTTCAAGGAGAGTGCGGCTGTCAGCAGGACTGCCTTTCTGAACGGGCTTTGGAGGAGCAGCAGCACGAGTTGTACAATCACAGCAGCGAGAGCACCTGGTCACTTCTGCCACATGGAGCAAACCCAACATGCAAGACAACAGAAGGGGACCATGGTCCTTCCATTCCCTTCCAGCCCAACCTAGCGATACGGCTGGGTTGTGTTTCCTGACCCTAACACGATTCCCTGCTCGTTGCTAGCAAGGAAGCCATCAAATCCACTGGTTCCCTCCGGTGAGGATGAAATTCCGGCCTGCAAAGACTCCCTGTTGTAATTTCAAGCATCATCTTTTCAAGCAAAATGAAAAATGCCATGGATCGTGCTTCTCCATCCCTAAACTCACTCCTAAAATCATACCTGCAAAAGCCAAAGTTAGAAGGTGTGTGAGCAGCAGGATTAAGCAAGCCTGGATTCCCACCAAGTATTGCAGCCAGATCTAGCTGGCTGAAACAGCATGGGAAGTGACCTACCTTTTTCCTCCCCTACCCAGGCACAGGATTTTACATCGTTTATGAACTTGTAATACCTTTAACAACTCTCCCCATATGTAAAGTTTATTTAAAATCAGCCATGAGCTACTTGGGGGACCAACGGGCAGAGGTCTCACTGAGTAATCTTTATTTCTTCAGTAACCCTAAAGAAAAAAAGAAAGAAATGCTCATCATTCAACGTACCAACAGCTTGTTCAAGAACAAAATGAAAGCCAGACACAGGCTACAGCGAAGGCAACACATTGAGTGGCAGCCACATCATCTGCTCACTGCGGGCACATCGGTAAAAACCAAACCGCTCTCATATTGAAATCGGGACACAACCTAAAGGGCTCACAGAGATCATGCAAAAGCAAAGCTTGACCTGCTCAAAGAGCCATCAGTCTAAAACTTCCCCTAGTGCTCTCCAAAGGCAGTTGGAGGTATTCCACGGTTCTCCCATGGGAACCTACTGCTGGACCTGCAGATCTTCCTGGAGCAACGTCTGTACACGTACGCTGGGTGAGGGGCCTCAACCCCCAGTTGGCTCCTTGTTTCTGTATAAGAAAACACCTGCATGTCCTCTCTCTTTCCGGGGAGCCGGTATCACAAGGGATGACTGCAGGCCTTGGGTGATACCGCGGGCTTGGGGTTTCAGCTGCTGTTAGCAGGGGGAACCACGCGCCACGGACAGCGTGTTACACCTCCTCTGATGTTCCTATTCCTTTCCTTCACGCAGCCCTTCGATGAGATGATGAACTGAGCATCGTTTAGTTCTTGCCTAACAGCTAGTGCAGATGGGAAGAAAAGTCAGAGCCAGAATAAAACTGCTCCAGGTGTATTCGCTTCATTCCTTGCATTTTGCAGCAGTATTCCCAGCACCACTGGTTAAGAAATGATATGGTTTTGGCTTACATTTTTCATGGCAGTTTTACACTGGGAAACGTCTCTGTCAGAGGATCGAAAGCTGCACAAGAATGTATTTTATTTGGAGCTCTGCATGTTGATGATTGCCAGCTGCTGGGTCAAACATCAGGATCTCTTCACAGGTACATCAGGAAGTTGTTGTACTACCAGGTGTGATCATTTTACAGCAACTCTGGGTTTTGTGGACTACAGAGAGAAATGACAGCAAAGCTCTGATCTGGGAAGAGCTGTTTGGAAGGATTCTCCCTGTCTGGCCCACATATGCTCAGGAATCAGCTTAAGGTTAAAAAGGGGGAGAACTCCAAGCAATGTCAGCAGGAGCAAGGGCCCAAAAGTTGTCATTGCATTGCCATAACCCACCACAGCCATCACCAGCAGCAAGCAAACCAGTCCAGAATGGGGGAGGAGACTTAACCGTCACGTGTGCTAGATCAGGGACAGGTTACATTCCCTAATAAGAGTCACAACAGGCTTATGAGATCGGCTAAGGGCAAGCATTTATGCCAAGAACAAATAATACAGGGTCGTGCTTGCAAGTGTGTCCCAAAACAAGAAGAGGAGTGGTACACATACAATCCCTTAACAGTCAAGGACTGTGCTGAGGGTCAGAGATAAGCAGAACTTGGGAAAAATGGTTGAGTTTTTCAGGCCAGTGGTTTAACCAGTTATGTTTTTCTTCTCTTTCTCTCTTCACTGATACAGCAATCAGAAAACGTGGAGTAAAGAAAAAACAGAGGTCCTTCGAACACAAGGAAGAGATCCTCCAGGGACATCAGATGTGGCAGAAGTGGCTGCAGTTGATATTGACGGATGAACTCACGCTCTGCTGTGGCATCAACCAGCGCAGCTCCCAGCTACTGCAGAGAACCCACCCCGCACCTCGCCTTGGTGGCTTCACGTGCAACGATCTATATGTTGTATACGGACCAAAACACATCTGCCCCGTGTCACCCCGCCTCACCTGTGCTGCAGGTTTCACACAGTAGCTCCTCCAGTTGCCACCACCCCTGCAGGTGCGAGGAGCAGCTGAAGCAAAATGCCAGCTGAGAGAGCAATGAGCCATGGAGCAAATCCTCCCTGGACAGGCTGCAGGCAGGATTTAGCAGGGAAGTGTTTTACAGTGTCAGGGTCCATTGCATCCCTCAGCTCCAGCTGGCTTCTCCAGGTTTCACACATTATTTTCACAGGAGGACAGGGAAACTAAAGGGAAGTGCGGAGAGCAGGATTCCTGCAGGTTTTGAGCCTCCCCTTTATTTCTGCACAGCGTGGAACCTCTTTTGACCCCAGATCTCCTCTCCTAAGCTGACATTCCCAATCGCCACTCAAGGAGAGAGGCGAGTTCAGCCCCGGCGTTCAAACATACCTGAAGATGCATCTCCAACTAAACAACAACCTCTGCAAGCTGATAAGGTGCTTTTCCCAGGACTGTAAATTTTAAATCACTCCAAGAGATACTCTAATTTTGGTCATGGTGGGGTTCAACACACAGCTCCTTCTGAATCAAGTACTTGCAATTCCCTCCCTTCTGCCCCTAGCATCAACTTTAGCTATGGGGGAAAGTCTGTCCCCAGTTTTATGGCTGGGCTTTGCTTTTTCACGTGTCCTATAAGGAGAGCTAAAAATGCTTTGAGAGGAAGGGCGAGTAACAGCAACCCCAGCATTAGTGTCTAATATCACGCATTGGGCAGAAAGAGAGGCTGGAAAGAACACTCCCTTCCTCCTTCTGGGGCAGCTAAATCCATCCCTGCCCACGGTGGGATCAGCTGCAGCTGAAACAGTCCTGGCTGGAGCTCATCCAATGCAGTCTTCAAACTTTCCAGCGCTGGAAGACCTCCCGGCACAATCCATGCCAATGCTTCTCTAATCTCATGTTTGAAAAATCTTCTTGCTGAACCTAAACCTCCCAGGATGCTATTTGTGTCCGTTACATCTTGTCCTTTCCCCGGGATGACGCAGAGGGAAGAGGGAATCACTCTCTGTCACTGACCCTTTGCATTGTCTTCTCTGGACTAGTTGGTCTGTTCGCTCACGTATCCTGGCCAGCCATGTTTTCGGAGTTCTCGGCATCTTTGTTGCCCTCCAAGTCTGTCTGGTGGCTTAGAGGACTGAGCCGGGCTGGACAGACCTCCACGCATCAACCCAACTCCCTGGGAAATGCAGCAATCCACAACATATGTAGCAACGCTCCCTCTAGAGCTGGAGGTTGTTCCTTTCCACAAACACCCAGTACCTTCACCTTGGTGCTAATGAATCCCTAACAAGCAAGAAGGTACACCCCAAAAAGTCACGTAACCGCATGGTTTCTCCATGGCACTTTCCCTCCTACAGCACTACACCTGCATGGAGCTACCATGTGTTGGAGTATTTTACTGCTCTGTAGAGTCAGCTCCTCACAGACTTGCTCCAAAGTCTGTTGAAGTCGATGAGCCTCTGCTTTGGATGAGGTCCTAAATGACCTCTGTGGCAGCTTCACAGCAGCGAACTAGGAAACACTATTGATTTCAAGTCTTTTCTTGAACAGCACTCACTGTGAGTACTCGGCACAGAAGACACATCCGTGACAGATCAAGACTGACTCATCGCAACAAATTCACAGGCTCAGACTGTTCTCAGGGCTCATTCCTGATCTCCTCCCCATTTGTCTGTGGCATCAGTAACCTGCTGAAACCGTCTCACACAGAGATGCATCAGCACCAGGATGAGCTGCAACATCACCACCGTCAAATGAGCTCTAGCTCATCAATTACATGCTCCAAAGTGAGGAACAAACTTGACCATGATTCCTGGTGTCTTGGGTTAAAGCCAGGGCTGCCGAGGATACTACAAGCATCGCTGTTGTTCTGTCCATTATGGCTGCCCAGACTTTTCCATGAAGATAAATCTCAGCTTTTCTCAGATCCAGAAGATTCCTGCTGCCTCCAGTCCCCTGGAAATCATGAGCAACAGCCTGTACACTCATGGAGGCTGGAGCAGGAGGCATCATTAATCCTGCACACGTGCTCCCATATCCAGAGATGTGAAGATGCATCGTAAAACCTCTGTCTCAAGTGCCCTCTTCCACTTTCTCATGCTGGAGGGGAATAAAATACAAGAGAAATTCCTTCAAATACCAAACCCCAGTGCTCTATGAATCCGAGGAGGACAGATCTTCTGAGCAGCATCCAGCTGTAGCCAGGGCTTCAGGTTGGCAGCCAAAGGGCTGAGATCCCTTTTCGGGTCATTTCTGCAGGGCGCAGGGGTGCAACCACTGAGCCAAGAGCCAATTACAGTGCGTACAAAGAAGAGCTCATTCCCGAGCCCACGGAAGGGGAAGGGCTCCGTGCTGGGCTGCACCTGGGGCATCTGCCTCCCAGAAAGGCCCTGCAAGGTGGTACGGAGGCAGCTCAGCACCCCAGCATGTTCCGTGGCTCGTGCCTCACGCCACAGTTCCCAGAGCAGGGCAGAGGCACGAGCTTCCAGGAGGAAGCGAGGAGACCCCTCCACGTGTGGGGAAGGACCACCGGATCTGGCCGATCAAGACCACGAGGTGGTTCTTCAGAAGCTGCACAAAGCGGGCTCAGGGCAGGAGGTAGCAGAGACCTTGACTGTTGTCTCCAAAATACTGTGTTGGATTCTCAGAGATTCAGGGTTTCTGGTAAAGGCATTGGTATTTTTTGGACTGTTCTGAAGAGGTCTGGTGAGTTTCTGCCTTGGCAGGCAAGCTCCATGCTTCTGTCTTCACCAACCTCAAACACAAAGCGAGTTTTTCCTTCTCCACTGCTGCTGCGCAGAGCAGCAGTGTCACAGCTGAGCAGGGACCTTCCCTGCCCGTGCAACCTGCAAACACATCCCAACAGGCCCCTTTTGGCCCCCAGGATCCTGGACTGGGCTGAGGGAGTAGGAGAAATTCCCTTTGCACAAATGCTCCAAAACACTAAAGCAGGGGGTGTGGGGGGAGAATAAAAAATCCAAACATCCTAAATCACTAAGTGGTCTCTCCCACCCATTTTCCATGCAACCACTAGAGGAAGACAAATAAATAAAGAAGAAACAAACCTAAATACCTCTATGCAGAGTGTGAAGACTCACAATTATTCTTCTCCAGGTGCGGGCAGTAGATCCAGGACTGGTGCTGTATTCTGGCAACCCAAGTGCCACCAGCACTAAAGGCAAGTGCGATGCTCTGCTCAGAGGACACACACTTGTGTCTGCGGGGGCACAGAGCGGGGACGCAGTGATGAGGAATAGGGACATCAGCTCTCCTCCCTCCAGCCCACGTAGCATATCCCACCTCTTCAGATGGCTTTGCTACAGCCGTGCCTTTGGTCTGCACCTTGCTTGCTCCGAGAACGTGCTCCACACCAACAGCCACCACCCGCAGAAACATTTCTGTAGAGAAACAGGCTCATCACCAGATGAGCGACCACACAGCACGCACAAATGCGCTACAAGACAGGGAGAAAGCCCTGTTATCCCATCCCTCGGTTGTCACTTTACAGCCCTCCTCTCTGAGAGCTCTATGACCCATCTTGCACCTACCCTGTGCTCCCAGCTCTTCTTCGGATGCCCGATTTAAGCCAATTTGTCCCAGGCAAGGGACACACAGGTGTGGAGTTGGACACCCAGGTCTCTAGCAGCTCTCAGATACCCCCACCCTGGTCCAGCTCTCAGACCACTGATGGAGACTTTGACTCTGAGGAAAGGGAATTTAGAAATATTATTATTAGACACAGGTTTTGCTATGTTCACACCTACGCAGGTAAAAGAAACTGAATTTACAATCCAAGAAAACATTATCTGATTAAAAAAAACCCAGTTGGCTCCTCTTGGAGAGTGCCAGGCCTGGTTGTAGGTTGGTATTTGCCACCTTGGGTTGCATCCTTTGCTGCACTGTGGTCGGGCCAACAGCTGACCGTATTTAATACTCTGCCATGGGATAAAACCCCTTCTCTTGAGCTTCGCTTGTGTGTTGAGCAAGAAAAACAGTTCATTCCCATGGCCTTCACTCCAGGCATACCTTCCAGCATCCAGCCCACACGCGTTGCATTAGCGGGTAAGGATTTTTCCTGGTCTGATCCTTCGAAGCGGTGCATTGCAGCTGGAGGAGAACCTCTGCCACAGCCTGTGCACATCCCAGCTAAGCAGCACGATTCACACCAAAGCACTAGATGGGGCTACGCACCCGCTTCTCATTCCCAGTCCTCCTGCAAATGTTAAATGCTTTTCTGAGGCTCAGCTTGCAAGAAAAGCCCAGGCTGCATTTACTGACCACAGGGAGCCCTCCCTGGCACTGCTTTCCTGGACTGCTTCACCCCATTTGCTTTTACATCACGCCGTAAAATTCAGCATCTCTTACCTATGAACCTCCAGGTCAGCTGTCGGGCAGGGGGACATCTCTTTTGGTACCCAGCTGTTTAAAATCATTGAAATTTCCAATGCAGCCTGAGTGTAAGCTGTTATAAGCAATGGCTGGGACTGTCCCTTTGCAGCGGGAGGTTCCAGCCCAAGACACCCAAAAGTGTCTCCCCAAGCTGCAGAGTTACAAACTGACATTCATCCATCTACTTCTGAGCAGCAGCCAGACCCAGGCACAAGTCAGCACAAATTGCTGGCTGGTGACACCAGAAACAGCCCACGTGGGGGGAAAAGCAGGCTTAGGAATCAAGCCCAACAAAAAACAGACAGGAGAAGCTGTGACCATGCAGAGGAAAACCTTTTGGGGTTTTGAGCTAAGCCACGATCTGTCCCGATTAAGTGCCTCTATGAACAGGAAAGGACTTGCTTAAGAATAACTCTAGACCTCTCCACCCAGCCGTAAAACTGGAAATGCTCACAGTAATCTCAATAGTTGACTGCTAGAACAAACCAAACCTTCTTTCTTTCTGAAGACTTTTACGTAAAAAAGGCATGATACGACCAACTACAATAACCTGCAAACTTCTTTCCCCAACAGAGCAAGCACAGAGGGGTCATAAAACTGCCCCAGACCCACATCTTGATCTTTTCCTGCAGGTACGGCAATGCCAAACCCTGAAAAATCACACCAGCTGCTTCTCATGAGCACCTGCTCTCCTCAGCGGAAACGAGAAGTTGGCCAAAAACTTTTGCTGAGATATTTTGTGGACGTTTATGTTACAGCCCAGGCATATATGGTGCTACAGAGGGTCGATCCTGGCAGCTGCTGTCCTGCTGCAGAGGCATTCCTAGGGCTGCACTCAGATGTTCAAAGGAGACACATGGATATTCCTGCCTTCTCCAGCCCACCACCGCCCAGGTCCTGGTTTCATTCCCCTCCAGGCCTGCTTGTCCCAAACCTCCTCCCCACCGTATCCCTTGTTTCCCCAAGTCCTTTTCTCAGGTTTCTCTGCTGCAGCCTCTTAAACCCACAGCAAATGCCTTCACATCCCTTGGGCACAAACCATTTCCACCTGAACTTCTCCAGCTGGTCAGCCTCAAGAAGAGGCCAGAGAAACACCGCAGCCCGGTGCAGCACACAGGAGTACACAAGGTGGCAGAGAAAGGAGAAAAACAGCATTAAAAAACCCAAAACATACTGATGGCCCAAAATAAAGGAGGCAGAACCAAAAGGGATGCAAGGGAAAAAGCGATGAGCAACAATCCAGCTCTCGTAAAGGAAAAACTCCTTCGCAGCTTCTCTATCAGCTCCACCATGTCCTCACATCCTTTCGTCCTGAACTCAGCCTGAGGTGGTGGGGAAATAATTCCAGCTTGTGTAAAATGTGCTTTTTTTTAACCTGATATCTTGCAAGGAACCTTGTTTCTGCTTCCCTCTCGGGACTGGCTTACATACTAGCGGCCCAAGCTAGGGCTCAAGCCTTCCTTGAGCTACAGAATAATTATTTTAGCTACACCAGGAAAGCAAAGACCACTGAGAAGAAAGCTTGCAATGCTTAGCACTGCAGCATCTGCTTGTATTTTCAGTTTTCCTTTGTCAGAAAGACGGGGGGGGGGGGAGTTTGTTTTTCTGTGAATTTCCCATCACATTCCTGTTGATCCTCGGCAGCCCCTTCCACCAAGCAGCTCCAGTGCTCGAACGCTGCCGACGCTGTCCTGTGCAACTGGAAGCACCTCCTTGCAAAGGCCAGGGCTTCTCGCTGCCCACGAGGAGGGAGCAGGAGTGGCTGCACTGAACAAGAAGGCTTTGTTCTCCCCAAAGGCATATGTAGGAGCTTGGAAACAAGTTGGTTTTGGCCCAAGCACAAGAGAGGCAGGCTGTAAAAACGAATGACCAGGCAGATGACCCCAAAGGGAGGTAAACCACCTACGTTTGGCCCTGCTCAACCCTCCAAGCGTGAGCAGCTCTAATTCCAGTTCGAAGGCTGGAAAATACAAGTGTTAACAGGTATGAGAATTTCAATCAAGATTCAATTACAGCTTTTTTTTATTGTTGTTAAACTATAAAGAGGTGATAGACAAGTGCTTGAGCAAGAAGAAAAGGGCAAATCAGCTGGAACAGGCAGGTAACTGAAGAGATTAACAAAATCTGTGGACCCTGCCTCTCCCCTCCTCTGCCTGACAACCTGGTAATTCCTGGCCTCACATATCAATATAAACCACAGCAGCTGTCATAGCACAGTTGATTTAGCACCTGCCTCCTGCCTTGATCATCAGAGCTGCCACTGATGGTGTCAGGACCTTGCGAGAATCAGTCACAGGTGATAAAGTCTGAACCCCAGCTTGTGAGGAACACATACCAGGTCCCCACCCAAAGACCCCTTGTCATGCTTCAAGGAAGGCATCTTATTATATTCTTTTTAATTAAAAGAATCTTGTTGCTTTCAGCACACAGGTGCGTGAAGCTTTATACAGAGAGGAGCAAGGAATAAAGGTAGAGTTTGAGTAGGGGGATTCCCTCACAGCCATGTACAGGTCCATCACCAGCAGTACACAGACCCATGAGCCACTGCAGCTCCTTCCCAGGAATGGTGGGGAGGATCACATATGTATAAAATGTGGGAAGTTTTGGTCAAACAGTATGAGCGCTCACCTTGTGACACACACACACCCCCCCCCTTTGGCTGGGGACATGGTGAAACACAGACACTCGATGCCCAAGTTTGTGATCCACACCACCATGTGTGGGCATGTGGGTGGGTGCTTCAGTCCCTGCTCACAGGGCTGTTTCAGGGAAAATAAAGAAAATAGCCACAGAGGCAGAGAACGCAGCAGACTCTGCTTGTAGCAAAAAGTGCCTCGTGTGTGTCTCTAAAAGGTGATTAGACATACAGGGAGTTTTAGCTGTGGTGTGACCAAGCCCCTCAGGCACTCCACGAGTGGGTCACCTACCTTCCAAAACCTCATGAGAGATGGGGCAAGGCTGATGCCGAACCCCTCAAACCTCTTGCAACAACCTACGTTTGTCTACAAACGTAACTCCTAGAGTTTCAGGAACTTTCAGGTCAAGACCGGTGCTGCTGCAAGAAGGTAAATGCTTCCAGAGTTAGGTGGCTGCAGAACAAAGGGGTTGCATTTCACAACAGGGCTCAGCTGTCCCTCTTCACACACACACACCCCCCCTTCTTCAACTCATAGTTGGGTCTGGTCATATGTCACCTCAGGCAATGGTTTCTTCAACAGTGCCTAGCTTTTCATCAGCAGCGTTTTTAAATCTCATATTCTCCAGTATTGCTGGAGTTGGCAATTATCTCAACCCCAACAGGCAGGATTTTGCTGGGCTTTTTGTTTTTAAAATACAGGCAATGTTGCTCTTTCCTGGGAAACAAAGAGCCTTCATTTTAGATGACAGCAACAAAGGTTAGTTTGTCGGCACGTATATCTTGGATTTATTTAATAGTAAAAGAGCTATGTGGAATACCATCACCTTAGGTATGTTTGAAATTAGGAAAGGCAGGAGCTTTCCCAGACAACAGAAATTTCAGAGGGCAAGATCCAGGTGCTGGCAAACTCAAGTATTGGTATAAAACCCTGCTGCTGGCAGGCTGGAGGAAGGAAGTGACAGCATCCCATGTGTGCGAGTCGTAAGAGGTGCACGAGCTCTTCCTTCACCTGCCTTTGGCAACAGGCAAAGAGATCACACTCACGCTACGCAGCTGCTTCCTCCGATCCCCTCCCGTCTCCTGCCGGAGTTCCAAATGCAGCATGAGAGCCAAAGCTATCGGCACACATCCATCCGCTGAAGAGGCTGTTCAGCTCCTTATCAGGATCTGTGCTGGGTTTGGCCAGGATAGAGTCCAT
Source organism: Aviceda cuculoides (assembly GCA_035590195.1). Taxonomy (NCBI): domain Eukaryota; kingdom Metazoa; phylum Chordata; class Aves; order Accipitriformes; family Accipitridae; genus Aviceda; species Aviceda cuculoides. The sequence continues at coordinate 41,678,636 of JAVJGG010000054.1, forward strand.
TGTCCTCCCAGTAGCTGGTATAGTCTTAGGTTTTGGATTTAGTACGAGAACAATGTTGACAACACGCTGCTGGTTTTAGTTGTTGCTAGGTAGTGCTTATCCTAAGTTAAGGATTTTTCAGTTTCCCATGCTCTGCCAGCACACAGGTGCACAAGAAGCTGGGAGGGAGCACGGCCAGCACAGCTGACCCAAGCTAGCCAAAGGGATATTCCATACCATAGAACATCCTGCTCGGTATATAAACTGGGGAGAGTTGGCTGGGAGGGGCCAATTGCTGCTCAAGCATTGGTCAGAGAGTGGCAAGTATTTGTATTGCGCATCACCTGTTCTTTTCTTGGGTTTTATTTCTCTCTCTTTTTGTTACATTCCTTTTAATTACAATTATTATTATTATTATACTTCAGTTTAGTTTAGTTATTAAACCATTTTTAACTCAACCTATGAGGTTGTGGTTTTTTTCCAATTCTCCTCCCCATCCCACTGGGAACAGGGAGGAATAAACGAGCAGCTGTGTGGTACTGAGTTTCTGACTGGGGTTAAACCACAATAACAGGTTACTCAAGAGTGTCTAAATAATTTTAAAGAGGGTTCTGGACTTGGAAGCAGAATAAAATCAGGCAGAAAGAGTTATACACCCTTCTCTGTTAAACTCCAGTTACATGGGTAATATTGCACTGCCTTTTCATATCTTTGTTTCTTCATATTTCATATACATGACTTCCACCTGCTTTTTCCCTTAATCCTGACTAGAGTTACCACATTATAAATGAAGGCTCAGCTGTTATGTATGGACTAAATCTATGGAATTGAGCATGGCAAAATGTGGAAGTTCAAATCCAAATGGGAATTATGATATCTATGCCCTTAATCTTTCTTCACTTAGAAAATAGAAACTTTGTTAGGAATTCAGTTTGTTCAACACTTTGGCTGCCAGATCTTGTTTTTTTTTTCTCTTGATACACCAATGATCGCAGTGTAATCATGGGCTATGACTGAGAATCTCCTCCTTTAGCTGAAAGAAAATGATACAGAATCATATTAAACACATAAGGGCAGTAATGTTGAAGTGAAAGTGTTAAACTTGAGAAATAAGGGTGTTTTAAATTTGATTGAAAATGTTCTGGTAGAGTTTATTATTATTACTAATCAGTAACAGGTAAACAAATAATATAAATAATCTATTATAACAATGATAAATCTCTTTCCCTGAAATGACAATGTATTTTTTTTTAAAGTTTAGGGTTTTCACCAATATTTATAGAACACAGAAAAAGAAAAGGGAGGGGAATAAAGAGGAAATGGATTTTTTTCAGGTCAAATTTAATACATTAAAAAGATATCCATAGAACAGTTACTTTGTCAAGTGGCAAAATGTGAGCATTTGTAATGTAAGTACATTACATGTAAGTACAGTTTTTTCCTTAGAAGAAACTGCCAGGCAAACCCCACTGTACTCACAGATGAGGAGCAACCTACTAATCCAAAGACACGGATCCACGTGATGTTCGTTGGAGCAACAGCCAAGGGGCTCATTTTTAGCTCTAGTAAACTGTGCCTGCACAGTCTCTGGCACGTGCCCACGAGTGAGCTCTGCTGGTTCCTCACCATTCTGCCTCAGCAGTTCTCCACGGACAACTTGGAAACCAAACGGCCATGGATAGGGCTGGCTGTGCCCAGCAATATGTCAGCTATTTATGCCTGTGATATTAAGGGATTAAGCGTCGAGGTGTATCCAGGCCAATGGATTTTCATGTGCTCATGAGGTTGGCACCTAGAAAATTTGCTTGGTGCATGGTCATCCAGCATAGCCTGGAGTAAAAAGAAAGTCTAGACATATCTAAAGCTGCTGTAGGTTTGTTCGTACTGACGTGAAAAATATGAGTCTTGCTGGCTCCAGGACAGTAGCATTAATCTGAGGCTACAAAAGTTAGAAGACTTAGAAGCTCTTTCCCTTGACATCAAAGAGGCCAGTTTTTCTGCCTTGAATTTATGGACTCAAGCATTGCAAAACCTTTCTGTCCTGTAGACGATTGCCTTCAGAATACGGCCTGGGATAATCAGCACCTGCGATGATATGTGTACTCAAACGACAGCAAGAAAAGCTACCCAAAATATGTAAATACTGTAGCTAAAAACATTTTCACGTGCCATATTTCATGAAAAAAGCAATCTGATCCTGTGTGTCAGAGAAAATTGAATGCATGAGAAAATTCTAAAATCATTTGCCTTAAGTGGTTTGCCACTATAATACTGATGCAATTTTCTTTAATTCAATCAGAAAACTGCTTCCTTACTCTCTCTAACCTCGGTGATACAACACTTCTGCGTAGGATAGGTCAGAACAACTCCATGTTAGAGTGTTCAAGCTAATCAGATTATTAATGTCAACTTTTTTTCTTCCTTTCTTCTAGAATGATAAACATTTTTCATTCCCTTTACTGGCTGCTTCTGGCTTTTTTTGCATCTGTTTTTTTGAAAATTGCAAACCAATTTACTCACCAAGCCACCGCCCTACAATTTCATTTCTAAAAGCCTTTTTAATTATCATGAGGCTGGTCATGTTAGTTGTTTTCAACAATTCATTTTGTACATAATTCAAGTAATAAGTAAGTGATAAAAAATACAGACTGTTGCCACAGGTGGTTTGGGGTTTTTATTCTTTTGAGCAATACAATGTACTTTACTTAACTTTTAAAATATTAACACGTTTACATATATTTCCCAAAGGTACTGTATCAAAAGTTATAATCTAAGCTGGATATAGTTTAAATCCTTTTAATATCCTCACTCAGGCAGATTGCAACTGAATTTTAATGTCTCTTTTTGCTTTCAAAGTGCGTTTCCAGGTGGTTTGTTTATAAAGGATGCCACATGGAAGATTGACAGCTACAATTAGGAGGGTGGATGAGATGATAATTTCAATCCCTGCTAGTTTTGTGAATGGATAGGCTGGCTTCTCTGTAGAACCAGCTGATACCAGCATTACTTTCCCATTTTAATCTGAATAAAGTGCAGAGCCAGTATATATTGCAGTGTATATTAAGAGTGGATGTGTAAGGAGAGTAGCTGGCAGTGGTGGAAGGAGAAACCTTTCCTCTGTACTTACACACGGATAGCAGGCTGGGATCCCACGTTGCAACAAGTCCTCTGTTGGTCCAGTCTCCATGGAGATTGTACAACAATTTTTTTAAAGTTTTGCTGTAAAAAGGAACACCTGTGCTTAAACTTCCAGAGATGTAAGTCCAGATGGATTTTCTAATTCACATTTCTAATTTTAAATGCACTTTTTTTTTTTCCCTCATTTTAAACCAACTTAATTTCTCCTTCTTGATTTTCTCCCACTGGCTCTACTTTACAGCTGTATTTGCTTCTTGACTTGAATACACTCCTTCGATTGCCAGTGCTGTCATGCCCCTGTGACTCACAGCTAATTTTCCGAAAACACATCGCTGAACAGCTTGTAACCCTGGGACACACGAATGCGTATAGAAGAGAAAGCAGAGAAGAAAAAAACCCATCAGTTCCAGCCTAAGACACTGGAGAGGCAATGGTTCAGGGAACTGTACGTTGTGGCCTTTACAGATAAAGAAACCCTATAAAATTGCTGCTGTAGCTCCACTATTGTACGCTGCTTTTTCCCCTTATGAACTACAATGCTGTTACTGGGAGAGGGAGCAGGGATTGAGATGATTTTGCACTTTGTGATGGCCCCAAGGTCTGGTGGAGAGCTCTGCAGATCTGAACCCAGGGGTTACGAACAGACGTGATGAGGCAAAGCCACTTCAGAACTACCGAAGGACTCGGCTGGTGCAAATACCAAGGAGTAGGTAGAGCGACGGTTGCTGAGCTGTAAGAGACATTGAAAGTCCTCGTATATTTGCACCATATTCTTCTGTTCAGAGGAAGAGGTCATCTTTCATGGCTAAACCAACAATTACAGAGATATTGGAGCTGACTAACAAGAACAGGTGATTTGTAAATTTAGGGCTATTCAAAATTTGGACAGCTATTGAGTGAGTTTAGCTCCAACAGTTTCATGTGAGCTTCTTGCCCTCTGTACTCATTTATATCCACACGTGTAAACTGGCACACTAGATTTAATTTTATTTAATTTTACAAGAAACAGATTACCTAAATCCATTACATTTCAATTTAGGTTGTTTATTCATCTGTTCAAGATGCATGGAGATGACATACAGAGATAGTTAAGATTAATGAGTGGCTGATTAGTAGTTGAGTTCGCATATGGAAACAAAGCACCTGAAATAATTGCAGCAGGAAACTCATAAAATATATTTTAATTGGTATGTGACAGTTTTGTTTGTTTTTGTAAGGGCTAGATTGCTTACAAATCCATTTCCCTTGTGCCACTGAAATAATACACAGAAATGACCTTAATCCAACAGAACATGGTAGACACAGAAGTCAATAGCAATTCTGGAAACTTTTTCATTTGCTATTAGAAAGGGAAGACCTTTATTTTTGAAAGCATATAAGCATGAGCCCAGCTTTAGGCATATGCTTATCTTTATTATTCTGAATTTTGGACACAGAGAGATGTAAGCACAACAGCAGTCAAGTAGCATAGATATTTTTGCATTTAATATGAATAAGCATCAGGCTATAAGAAAAAGCAAAGTACAGCTTATTTCAATTAATGGAAAACACTGAAATTTTACAAAATGGATACAAACTCACCAGGGAATAGCTTTAAGCTGGTGAACAAAAGAAAGTTTCCAAATGTCAGATGAAATGCAAATATTACAAAGCCTGCTAATGGGAATAATGATTTGAAAAAAATAATCCTCAGCTGAAGATAGAACTTGAGAAAATGATGAACAGGTTTACATGACACAGTTACCTGTGATACCAGCAAACTGTCCTAAAAGATGTCTTCCAGCCTGTTGTTCCCTGAGGGCCTTGAAAAGTGGGTCACAACCTAAACCACCCTTTCATACCATCCACATTTCACCTGGCTGGTTTCCAGGGTAAATTGCTTTTGGATAAACCACTCATTCGTTCCTTTCCACCTACTGTTTGGATCTTACTTTGTGAGTGCTCCTGTTGATTCCCACGGCTCTGTTCACCAAGGAAGATCTTGGATTGACATAAATTCTGCAGTTATGGTGATTTATGTGCATGAGAGAGAAAGTCAGAGAGAAAGCGACCTCTTTTCCTGATGATTTTTAAAACCATTCCTGAAAGCATTGCTGGCAGTCACAACCTGTCAGTGCTGGCCAACTCTGAAACCACTCAGCCTGTGGATCGTTTCTCACTGTAGCACATTGTTGCTTGCGGACTGTGTTCTGAGAGGCATCTGGCCTCTGCACAATGAGAGAATTAGCAAATAGTTGGCTGGAAAACTGTGATAAGTTTTTTGCCTTTCAATTCTTCTTCTTGGTCCTTATAGTGAAATATGATTCAGCATCCCATGGTGGTTTGCTCCATGCATGAGGCCTCAGGATGGAATTAATCCCTTTGCACTAGAGAGGATCCCACTCTTAGCTGGAACACAACAAACTGTGTTCACCTAGAGTATTTTCACTTCAGCTAAATATAATCAGAACTCTTGTAGTTTACAGCCCTCTCCTCTCCTCTCCTCTCCTCTCCTCTCCTCT
>JAVJGG010000054.1:41684353-41699546 GCA_035590195.1 Aviceda cuculoides
CCCCCCCACCCCCCCCCCCCCCCCCCACCCCCCCCGCCCCCCCCCCCCCCCCCGCCCGCACACAGATGACATTCAGAGCGATGGCATTTGTCTTCCCAAGTCACCGTTACTCGGTGTGATGGAGCCCTGCTGTCCTGGCGATGGCTGAACTCCTGCCTGCCATGGGAAGTGGGGAATGAACTCCTTGTGTTGCTCTGCTTGGGTGCACGGCTTTTGCTTTACTTATTAAACTGTCTTTATCTCAACCCACCAGTTTTCTCACTTTTACCTTCTGATTCTCTCCCCTATCCCACAAGGCCAGGGGCAGGGGGGGAAGCAAGCAAGTGGCTGCAAGGCGCTTAGTTGCTGGCTGGGGTTAAACCACAACACCATCTCAACAGATGGCCCTAGGAGCTCAATATCCATTTCCGATGTCAACTGGTCACAGACCGCAACTACCATTTCGGCACTTTCCCACTCCACACCCAAGTGGCTCTACATGTCTCCTTGTGCAACTCTGGCACGTGTTCGTGGTAGTATAACAAACAAATCGTAACCTTACCCGTGGTACTTTTCCAACACGACATCAGTTTGTCTCCAGCTGAAGATAAACCAACTGGGTGCAGGACTCCTATAAACACTTGAAAAACAGCACCATAAATTCCCACTTGACAGTTCAAAGCCTCCGTTTGTTTTAATAAATCGGATCTAGCCAAAATAAGTATGCTGTTCATCTTTTGCTATTCCCTAAGTGGCCAGACAAATCTGAATGTATTTAAAGAAAAAACAAACAACTTCACAAATTATCTACATCTTCAAACCAGTTTCGGAATTGTTTAGCCCTAACATAATTTTTACTTATCTCACCTGAAAGACTAAAGCATAACAGATAATTCAAGTACTTAACAACCACCCTAATACAAGGGCGGACAAAGTTGAAGCTATGTTCCCTGCACAGGAACCATGGAAAAAAATTCAGCATCAGAACAGGTCAGACACATACATAACTGATAGCTCCTACACAGAGAGGAGAGTTACCAAGAGAAATTCTGACGTGGAACACAACAGCTTTATCACAGCTCCCAAATTCTTTGTTGACTTTTTAAACAAACACTATTAAGGAATATCTACAAGGGATGATGCAGATTCTTTACAAAGCATAAGATCTGGGACACAACAGAGACACACACAGCTTTTTGTTTTTATCTCACCTGCAGCAAGGCTGAAGCACACACCAGAAGCTGCAGTTTGTCTCCACCACTGAAGGACACACCCCCTTGAATTTAAGGCCAGTGCTATAACCCGGTTGGAAATATTCTCATCCACAGGATCTTTAAAACGCTGGAAGCCTACGATATGGTCAGTGTTGAGAAGGAGTCTCTCTTGCAGGCACCAGAGAGATATAACTCCACTGACAAGTATTAAAAAGGCATAAATGAAAGGAGCAAGTTATCACCAGCCACTAACTCCTCTCTTCTTGAGGGCCTGGGATGGTATGAAGACTTTCTATTGGACCAGTAAGACATATAAAATCCTTAATAAAGGAGGCAAAACAAATCACAAACTGTGAGACAAATATGTAAGTAGAAAGTGGTTTCATCAGTTTATTGCTTTTTGCAACCTGAACTTGCTGCCATTTCACGGATGGTCGAGTCTGTGCAGGCATATTCAATGCATATACACTACCACAGAGAACAATGTTTTATCACAAGCCATAAAACTGGTGGGAAAACAATCTAATCCTACATCAACTTAATTTGAGAATTTGACAGTAAATACAGCATCTTCGAAAAGCTACTAGCATTTACATTAATCAACCGATTATTTTCAAGTTACTCAACCAAGTGCTCTGAAACATGTACTTCCAGTGTATTCAGGATGTCCTCCCAACACACACATTCTGAAATCTTCCAAAATTTCACTATTACCAAATGAAATTAAGGTACTTCGCTTCCAGTTTAAATACCAGGAGAAAATAATTAGTGCATTTTAATACATTAACTAAAAGATTATCTGTACAAAACTCTTCACACTTGAAATATTTTTAAATTAAACAATATAATTATACTTACAAGAAAAACAGACTAGAAATTTATTGCTAGTACAAAAATTAATGCATTTCACAGAGAAGTTAGATTAATATTATTGCTATAAACACAAACGGTGTCACAGACAAGAATCTGATTTTCAAATTTGCTCACTGTCCACAACTGACTTTCAAGGACATGTAGGTACATGGGACTTACAAAAGATGAGGTCCACAACTTCCTTCAGAGTTATGCTTTATGATCTCATGCCATTTTACTGCCTTTTAGTATAAAGGCGAGAGGCATTTTTCACATACTGTAGACTGAGTAACAACACTACTCAGTGCAAACACAGTTATATCTACTACTCTACTAGTAACAAAATGAAAGTGAACATCAAAACCTGCTTACGGAAGATCTGCACAGTCCAGTTTCTTTGCAATGCACTGACTTCCAGTCACAAGGATATATATCTATAGCTTTTTTTTTTTTTTTTTTTTAAAGTATGCTGTTTTCAGCAGTTATCTAGCTTGCTACTAGATCTTACTCCTTTCTCAAAGTGATATTCTTAACTTATACACACTCACCCAATTGCTGACTTAAAAGCTGATCTGGGAAAGCCAACAACTCTACCGCTCCCTTCAATTAAATAGTCAACACTAGTGTTCATAAGGGCTGACACGATCATTGTGAACTATTAAGGTTACGATATCTGCAATTGATTACTTAAGAATCAAAGTAAACCAATGGAAATTTTAACCTAGTCATAGATTCTATTATTGCTAAATAGAAGATTCATACAAACCAGTGTTTTATAGAACCAGCAATTCTCAAGTCACTCAAAAAAAAAAAAAAAAAAGGGCAGATTTTGTATTAATGCCACTTCTTTAATTGGGGTAGCTGAACTCTGCTGCAAATCAACTAGTTAGAAACATTTTTCTGGGTCTTAAGGAATGGAAGTGACAAATGATCTGGTTCAGGTGAAAGGCTCCTACTGGCTAAACCCTCTTATAGTGTGCCCTGGGACCAAACGTGCTTCATGATAGAGCAGGATTCTAACCCAATACATTAATGTATCAATGATTTTAATATCAATCATGAATGTCTAAGTACTTACTATTCAGTTGTTGCCACAACAGTTCCTTTTCCTTCACCTCCACTCCCACAGTCCTCCTCCACCCCCAAAAAAACACTAGCACAAAACCAAAAGAACACGAATACTTGAAGGGGAAACAAAACGTTCAAGTTGCAAGAAATGAAAGACTTGAGAAGCATATGCCTTTCTTTTCATGGCATGCATGAAAATGAGTCATACACCAAGAACTGGATTGACAAAGACAGTAGTTCAGTGGAAAATAACTCTTGTATGCTGTTAGACAACTCAGGCTAGCGTTGTGCGTACCATATACATCTGAAAACAAAAACTCTGCTTTTCTTCAGACAACTTAAAACATTAAATATTTTAAATGGATCTCTTTCAACTCCAAGTTGTATTTACATCGTTATTCACAAAAACGTGCAAAGAAAATCTGACATCAAAATAAATTTAAAAGTCCAACAAATTGAACTTGACATTAAAAAAGGCAGCAGAGATTCCACATCCATTTTATACACACTTTAAACTACTACTTAAAACAGTGAAAAGGTTGTTCGAGCTGAACCTCTGGAAATTTAACAAATCCAAACCATGCCGCACTTCAATCACTAGCTGCCTTTGCCACAGAATTCACAATGTATGCCGCCAGTGAGGTCTCTGACAACTTTTTCTTTGATCAGTTTTTGCAGGAATTTTGTTTCACTTGTCACATTGTGCATAGTTTGTCCGTTCATGGCAGCCATGCAGAGGTTGTTGTAATAGTGCAAAGGTGTGCTGGGCTGATCGAGGTCATATCCAAATCCTGCTAAGCTCACTTCATCACATAAATGTGTGGCCAGAACAACTGCTGTGACCCCGATTGTAGGTACATTCTAAAAAGGGGGAGAAACAAAGCCTGCTGAATTCAAACATTCTCCTTTGCCAGTTTTTGTAAACACTTTACAAAATTTAATGGTTTTGTCTATTCCCTCTCCTCAAAACTGAAATCAATTAAACAATCAATTAAAACTAAAATCAATTAAATTATCAAGTAAAACTAAAAACCTCAGGGCCAAATACTAATACAGCTTAAGTATTTGCCTTAAACAAGACTTCTGGGTGTCAACACTAAATTTTTTTCTATGAAGCCAAGATGCCCTATTACTGTGTAGTTAAACTACAAGAGAACCCTCGCTCCAAACACTCAAACAACTCCTGACATGCAATTAAACTTGATATTTCTTGATGTATGCTTACTTCAGTCTTGAGCAACAGGCTCTCTAACAGTATTCTTCAGAATATGACTTTTCACTGAACAACCTGTGAAGAAGGCAAGTATACTACGATACAACTGAAAGATACATAGCTTGGTACGTTATGTTATTTTGATACATGTGAGAAGATCCTTCAAACATTTGTACAATAACGCTACCATTAAATGCCTTCACAGAAAAGGTGAAAGACAATGGTTATTCGGTATTTTTTCTTAGTTCAAGAGAAGTAGTGACATCCAATTTCTCAAACAAATAATTAAAATAACAAAAATGCAGTGTATAATTAAACTGGGCAATTCATCACTCCGTACTATTGCTGGAGCAAAGGACATAGAGTGAGGATATACCCATCAGTTGTTATGGAGCACACTGGCATACATAGCAATTCCAACAGTTGGAAGGTTGCTTTACACTGGCCTGGTTGCCATACTCTCCGCTTTCCCTGCAGCTGGAGACACATCTGTATAGACAGATTGCTGGTTTGACTTAACAGGGCTCTTAACACACCTAACATACAAACGCATGTTTTGAATATTTAACACCAGCCACAATGATGGGCAAGTGAATACACTGTACTGGAATGAATTTATGTCTCACTGCATCCAAATGCTTTGTAAGACAGGCCATTTCATGTCAGCATGCACAGGCATAATACCTCATCTAAAAAGGTGAGCTGAAATCCTACTTTGACTTTACACAAGAAAATACAAGCATCTTTTGAGAGCACATTAATTTCCCTATTACTTGAGACCAGCTCTGAAACTGCACAGAGAAACTATATTGAATGAAAACCCCAGAACTTTTTTCAGTTTCTTATTTTACTTTGTATTAAATAGTCTCCTTCTCCTAGAAGAAAACTTCTTACCTTATCCCAACCCCAGAATTTTGATCGAGGTTCAGGGAACTGTAAAATGTCCAAAGCTGTCTCCTTGATGATGACTGGATTCAGAATCCGAAACTGCTTTGATGCAAGAGGAATTTTCTCAGCAACCTCCTTCCAAAAGAAGAGTCGCACCCACAGGGGCTAAGAGAAAGAAAAAAATAGTTCAGCAAAGGGGTACTCTGAGACTGCAAAGCATATGGCAAACATGGTACAAGTTATACAATTCATCAGTGATTCTGAGAAATTCAGGAAACAGTTTATAGCTAAGGTGGTTCAAGGAATACCAGTATACAGCTCAAGTGACTGACCCAAAACAGGAAAAACCTTCAAAGTGTTTGGAATTGCAGAGAGGACAGCAGAGGGAAAAGTTGTTTATTCTGAATAGTTGACTGCACATTGTGTTTAATCAGTCAACATATCTACTAGCACCTCCAGTTCTTTGGACCTTCCCCAGCACAACTGAGCAGGCACTAATATTTAAAGAAGTGGGAAAGGGAACCACAGTTTTCCACAAACATTAACCAGGCATTCTGACGCAAGCACTGGATTTAAAACAATTTTGCTCAGGCTTTGACGTGAACAGCTGTTGTTTGACAGCATCCACCTAGCGATAAATGTAACACTTCAGAAGAGGGTTTATGCAAGACTCAGCAAGCTAGATTCTGATCTCATGCCACCTGCAGTTAATTAGATGCATGCTAATGGAAAAAAATATACTAACTCAGGCTTACTTTACAAGTCTTTCCATATAATGGGTAACACTAAGCAAATGATAAAACTGCTATAGCTGCAACATAGACCTACATTTTTTTAAACAGGCTTTAAGGTACAACCCTACAGCAGCTTAAACTGATCAAATCTAGGTTGCTATGGTCCCATCTTCCCACCCATGCTCTGAATCAGTTTACTGAAGTATCAATACCTGCCCAGAGAGCTGATCCAACTGAAAGCCTAGTATTTGAAACAAGAAGTATGTTTTCAGTTCACAGAATCACAGAGTGGTTGAAGTTGGAAAGGACCTCTGGAGGTCAAGCAGGGACATCTAAAGCCAGTTGGCCAGGACCACATCCAGACGTCTTTTGAGAATCTCCAAGGATGGAGACTCCGCAGCCTCCCCAGGCAACCTCCGCCAGTGCTCAGTCACCCTCACAGTAAAAAAAAAGTGTTTCCTGCTGTTAAGAGGGACCCTCCCGTGTTTCACTTTGTGCCTGTTGCCTCTTGTCCTCTCACTGGGCACCACTGAAAACAGCCTCATTCCATCTTCTTTGCATCCTCCCCTCAGGTATTTATGCACATTAATAAGATTACCCCCGAGCCTTCTCTTCTCTAGGCTACACAGTCCCATCTCTCTCAGCTTTTCCTCATAGGTAAAGATACTCCAGTCCCTTAAGCATCTTCATGGCCCTTTGGTGGACTCTCTCCAGTATGCCCATTCCCAGATCAGTTCCCAAAACTGGCTCTCTGCACCAGCAAAAACACCAGAGCAAGCAAGAGGGTGGGAATGAGCAGATCTGCTCCTAAGCCATACAAAACAAGAAAAGATACTCTTTTCATAAAGCACACACTTCAGCCTTCTAACTCACTAACAGAGGATGCTGCAGATGCCAAAAAGCAATCGCTCTTTCAATCCCCCAAAACAAATTTTAATACAGAAAGCCATCCTTGTACTAGTCATTCTTCAAAACCAAACTTTAAAACATGAAATAGCCAGACAGCTTGTAAGACAAGTAAGTTAGGGATTCAACTCAAGTTAGAAAGCTGCTGGTCATCAAAGTTACCATACTGCTGTAGGGAAGGTCATAGACCAACATTGTTTCATCCCTGGTAAAAAAGAAAAAAATCAGGGAGCAGAAGTTCTTAAATTTGTGCAAATTCATGCATTCAGGAAAAACTACCCTCTACAAAACATACTCAGATTATTCAAAACAAGGCACACACTCTGGGCTAAAGTAGTAGTAGACAGCCATGGTCAATATCAAACAGGCCTTCCATATGCTCCTATGTTATAAAAATCACAGAATTAAGAAGGAATCTTGGAGTACCTAAACTAGCATGTATCAAACTGTTAAGAAACTTGACAGGCTTTCTTCTAAATCTCTCTCAGAAATTTAGAGCACTTGTTTTCAATCTGTGGTCAGAGAAACTTAGCTACTGGTTTTCAACTTGCAGAAATTACCTGCCTGCAAATTGAAAGAGGTGAAAACCACCAATTTAAAGAGCATTTGGAAACATGGAACCCTTCTATCAGTTCCTTAGGAATCTCTGCTCTTTAAATATTCAGTGAGAAATAAATGACATCTTAATTCTGGAAGCACAGACAAATGTGAACTAACAACTGTGATGCTTCAATTACACATTAACTGCATGTATGCCTATTGTAGCAGCACAGACTTTAGCTGTTAAAGAAAAAAAATGACTGGTATCCAGAAGTCTCATTTCTACTTCAGGCTCTGCAAACTTGAACAAGTCACTTAAACCTAATCTGAAATTAATTCCACTTTAGCGAACACTCAATATGTCACGTAGCTTGGTGCAAACCACCAATATCTGCAGGAAAAAAAGTGTTACTGTCAGCACAGGGCTTCAACATGAATGCTGGTACCAACTATAACTAGGAGACAGAGCTAAAAAACACAGAAAGTTACATAAAAGATCCTCAGTACAATAAAACAGAAAGTAACAGATCAGTCAGCTTCTTAAGCATTAGAAAACACAACAGGTACATAACACTGCTACATTACATACCAAGGTTTCATTTTTTACCATTGCTTGAAGCCAATTGAAATCAACACTTTTAAACAAAACAGCCACAAACAAGCTACCAGGAGGATACTCATGTTCAGAAAGTGGGGCTCCTTCCGGGTAAGTCATCCGTATAGTAGTTTTGTTACCAACATGATCCGTGTGTCCTTGAACTGGTGCATCATTTAATCTAACAAAAAAAAAAAAAAAAAAAAAAAAAAAAAAAAAAAAAACAAAAAAACACACCACAATGGAGAGAAACTGTAAGTAATAAAAATGAGTTACAATCTCATTAAAACATCAGACACTAAGCAAAGAACTTATATTTGGCCAGAGCGGAATACAGTGTTTTCTCCGTATCTCCGTGTTCCTTACCTCACGCACTTATCTGCCCCTCACCTTTGAGAGAAAGCCAATTCTATTTCTGAATTAACTGGCACAAGTGCAAAACTTAAAAAAGAAAAGCTTGCATAGAAAAGTAACTTAAAACGGCATCACAGAATTTCATATTCATTGCCTTGTGCCAACTCAGAGAGGCTTAAAAGAGGAAGGGAAAGAAAACACAGGAAGTTGCCAATTTGCCATCATTATTTTTATATATATATATATACAGATACACACACCCGACTATTACACACAGAAAGGCATTCAAATTATCCCTTCAATACAATGTAACACATCCTGTGGGTTTACCTCATTCCAGATCACCAAAAATTTCAGATGCTAGCACACTGCTGACAAGAACAGCCTCATCCAGCTCCATCAGTTCTGCAGAACAGTGCAAGTCCTGCAAACTTTCCTCTATCAACAGGAAAGTCACCTTCATGCTGCCAGTCCTAACTTCAGAGAACAGTTAATGCAAGTTCTCTGCCCCTCCACATGCTGACAGGTTTGTTTACCTTTGTATAAGAGCCATCGACTCATTGTATCAAGTCTTCTCTTTTTAAGAGGAGCAAGTCTTAGTTTACAAAGCAACTTGGGAAAATGTTTGTATTAAATTTGTGACTTTACATGATTCAAAATACAAAGAAGGAGAGTTCAAACAGTAATGCTCAGAAGGCACGAATACAGAGCATGTATTCATTTAATTCAGACATTAGAAAACACAGGTAATCATAGAAAGTATGCATTGATCTTGTAAAGATAAGAAAAGACAAGCATGCTATACAGTGTGTAAGCAAACTGTATACTGAAACACCAATTAATACTTATTGTGTTTGAAGTAGCTGTTATAAAAATCCTTCAAACAAGCATCCCAACTAACCAATGGGAAAAAGGCAGGGGTTAGTCCTAAAGCCTACCTCTGAAAGCTTAGCATATGAACAGATAAAAACGGGATTGTCTACTTATCTATGATTTCACTGGTTTCTATCTCATTTTTGCCCGTGTTTTGTTGTATCTGAAGTCCACAAATAATAACAGTGAATTCCTGTCTTAGGAGCAAAATAAATTGTCATGTTCACAAGACTTCAAACTCCATCAAGTCACAAGAATATTTCTCAAAAGCACTTTCAGAAATAGCCTTATAAACTGCATAAATGTTCGAGACACTTTCCTCTAAAAAACCAAAGTCGGCTCATAAAGTTGAAGTAGTTGAAATCCTTAAATGGAAATTACATACCTTATAACAACATCAAACTGATTCAATAAGTGACCCAGCTCTGATCCATGAAGAATTCCACCACTGCCAACAACAACACAACGCTTACAGTGTTTTGACTTCAAATCTTCTGGTAAGTCATGCTCAGGTAAGAGTTCAAGGAGATTTTTAAGCTTATCAAAGAACTTGTGAAATCCAAAAGGAGGTTCATATTTAAATAAAGCTGCTTCATCATTTACATTTTTTCTTACAAAGGGAGATGTGTTCATGCGATATTTCTCCGCAAATAACTTCCCCATTTCTTTCTTTACGTAAGAAGGTCGGCACTGTTCCTGCAATGCAGCGCTGGCATATTGTTGTGCTCTCTGAAACAAAACATACATGATCTCAGTCAGAAAAGCCAGCTTCAGGAACATAGAAAGCTCTCTTAATGCAACCCACCAGCTGACCACCGGCAGTTTAGCAAACACAGGGGTTTATAAAGAAGGCTTAAACATGGAAATACAAGACTCTAAAGCATTCACTCAAATGCAGATACCTGCAAAGGAATGCCTCTCCACCCAATCACTTAAATCTGGATAGGAGGTTTTCTGAAGAATAAATTAGGTTAATAAAAGTGGTAAGTGAAAATGAGCTATTTCAGAACACTTGTACAGTTATTTACAAAAATAGATTAAAAAAATCTAGACGTACCTCTACCCATCTAATTCAGCAGCAAGCAGAATTCTACTCCACTGCTCAATTGCATGACCTGAGTTCTGCCTGTGGTAGGATTTTACCAGGGACACATTCACTGGGTAAAACTTCTGTGAAATGGCAGGCTGGGCTTGCTTACTAATCAAAACGAAGCAACACTTCTTCCATAAGTATTGCTGAAGTGGTATTGCTAATGACGAAAACACAACTTTAAAAGGAATGCAAGGTGGGTTTCAGATCTTCTTTCAAAGACTAGTCACCAAAGTAAAAGACTACAGTTCCATGTTCCATGAAGGGATTAAGCGGTCAGATAAAACCACACATTGATCTGGGTCACTTAAAAAAAACCAAAAAAACAAAAAAACACCAACCAACAAAAGAAACCCACACCCAAAAAACTATTCATTATATTCAGTATAATTAAAAAAAAAAAAAACCATGAGCAAACACAGGGGCCAGAGAGTCAAGATTCAAAGCTAGTGCCAACTCATTTCTTCTGTACTGTTAAGGAAAGGGAAGTGTGTATCCGGGTGCACAAGGAGGGAAGTTGTGCTTTTTTAAAAAAAAAAAAAAAAAACAAAAAAAAAAAACAAACCACCCACACAAGATAGCTCTACAGAACTGCCTCTGCCACCATTAGAAAGACCTCTGCAAATTTGGGCATAACCACCACACTTCTTCCTGGGCAAGGCATGACTGAACAACTTCATGCTGAACTTTGCCAGCAAGAGTCAGTGCATCTTTGGAAAAGCCTCATTTTTAAGGCTGATAGTTGTGCATCCTATCAGTAAAAATTAATGCCAATCACTTGACAACTGTCCCAAACAGTTTGTGATCAGCTACTACCTAACTAGACAAAGAGCAATGTTATTTCCTCATCCTGCATCTAACACAAACAAAACGAACCATGAGACAATGATAAATACAGTCCATACAGTCTTTAAGTTTGCTTGGCTTAAGATGTTTGTTGTTCAGAAGAAAGAAACTTCTTCTGAACTTCTTCTGTTACTGAGAAAAGAAATAAGTCAAATGAGAAGAAAAGGGGTGGCAAAGAGGCTCAGAAGGGGAAAAACATGCACTGAAGAAGGTGCGAGGTGGGGGAGGATGCACATGCAGTGATGCTAAGACAAAACTATCTTAAATCAGGGCTTCTGCTATAAGTTGAGTCTTAGCATTGAGACATTCAAAGACAGAAATATAACAACTCTTAAGCCAAGCTAAGTACTGTTATAAAGAACAAACACGTTAATTAGCAAAGACTGTTATCAAGAATTAAGAGAAAGCTTTACTGGCATGTTACACCAGCTTAAAAGCCACATGCAAAACTGTAGTTGAAGCAAGTAGCTGCTACCTTATATAAATAAATGAGCCAAGAGCTGCACCCTCCTGCACATTTGCCCTGCAATTCCAAAAACATCTGAACAACTACAAGGCAAAGCAAACTGGGGAACTGACCTAGGTAAAAATAAACCTTTGGCTTAACGTATTGGGCTTGGGGGTTTTTTTTTCCTTTTTTTTTTTTTTTTTTTTTTAAGATATTTTACTTTTCATTTGCATCAATTTTCTGATCATCAGTGTCATGTGCACTGACACAATAGTGCGATGACACGTCCACTTCAAATGTTATTCTTAACAGTCACAGTTACCTCATTTTACCCCTAAAAATCAAGTTTCTCTATGCACTTCTGTTGTCACTCCACAAGAACAAAAAAATAGAAGTTCTGTGGCATGAAATGAAGCAAAATATATTTTCCCTCACAGGATAATTTCAGCATTCTAGATCTTTCTTATGGATCTTTATAACTCTTCTATTGTCAATTAATAACTTTTTTTAAGCCAAGTAAAAAAAGAAGCCAAAAATACCAACCCTTACACGATCGAGGTCCACATACGGCATTTTTGTTCTGTCACATTCTTCAGGGCCAAAATGTAATTTGAGGATATAAAGGAAGCACCCTCCAACCACAAACAGTGCCAGAAATCTAAAAACAAACAGGAGGGTGTAGGGGTAGGAGAGAGGGAGGGGGGAAAACAAACCAACTTTTTTTCCAGCAATCCATCAACCGTTAAATGAGTATTTTTTAACAAATTTAAGACAGTTGAAGAACTTCAGGTGAATACCTGCTCTTGATTCAAACCACGATAAACTATTGCTTTGTTCACTGCAAGTCTTTCAACTCTTCAGAGATATCTCCAGGAAAGTATGAACATATATAGATGCTTTGATAAGGAAAATGTTGCATATTGACACTCTGATTTATCCAGTTCTGTGCCTGCATCATAGACTTCAATTGCATCTCTGATGGGCCAAACAGCTCTCGTCACAAAGAAACGAAAAGTGACCTTTGTTTTCCTACTTTTAAGGGCAACTATTTTGAAATACATCTTTTCATACAAGTTTAAAAAAGCATGGAACTTCAAATTGCAAGATTTTGGGCCAACAGCCACCACTCACAAAACCTTCAATTCACTGGCAGGCCAAATGCAGAATTCAGATGCTCAAGTGTATGTTGAGAAGCCTAATTTGCACCCCCAAAACATGCAGAAGGAAAAAAAAAAATCAACTTTAAAATTGAGTAATATAGACTATCCATATTTTTGACCTACTAAGTTCTCATTCCTAAGCAATCTCACTGTTAATCTCCAAATATTCACTTGGCTCATTTCATGTCTAAACCAACCTGCAAAAATTGCACCATTCTTTGGTTAGAGTTGTGGTTGTTGCTCAAGTATGTAGTTTGACCTTTATTATTGATTTTAATTTCCTATGGTTTCCTAAGGACTGGACATTTGTTTAAACATCATAAAAAAAAAATATACAACCTACTAAGTATTCAGTGCTTCTTGAAACACTTTCAGATGAAGATAATACAGGTTTCCAAGATTATTATTTTTGGGTTTTTTTTAGAAAACCTTATACCATACAGACTAATACATGCAACCCTGGCACTCAATTTGCAGTATATGCTGCAAAAAGGTGATCACTGGAAAAGCAGCACTGTTCTCGCATCCGCTTTAACTAAATTAAATTTTGCACCGATAGGGGGGTCTAAAACCTTCAGTAGCATGTTAGGCTGCAACCCCTAGAAATCGGCTGACTGGCAGAAAACAGGGGATTCACAGCAGATTAATGAGGCTGGTTTTCCTCCACAGAGTTTTAGCAAATATCTCTAGATTCAGCTGGGGCTGCACTATTCAGATGCTCAAAACACCAGTGGATATAACAGTTTGGCTTTGGGTTTTTTAAGCTTTAAGACCTAAAAATTCATGTGGCAGAGAAGCATCACAGTAGTGAACTTTTTTGACTTAAAATGTGGTTCTGGATGTATACTAGCAAACACTCATTAACTTTAATTTGATGTCAAAATATAATCAATGGAGTAAGATTTTGTGATGTAGCATTCCAGAAGTCTTCATAAACAAATTAACTATGAGGGGACACCTCTCCAAAATACCCACTAAACATCCACTGCCCTTCAATTATCAGACTGTACAAAAGCCTTGGCATTGTTACGTATCTGGATACAAAAAAAGATCGGAAATACTTGTCAGCAAAGTACTGGGATCTCATATTGGCTTGGAAAAACAGGTACTACTTACTATGAGACCGCCTAGGCTCCTCAAAGTGTTTTAGGTGCCCCAGGGAAAGCTGTGTGTCTAACCCTCCATTCAGTTCCTGTGGCAATCTCATCCCTTGATTTTTGCATCCTTCTTGTAACCGTCCAGGCTAGGGGGAGAGCAACTGACCTCTGTGTTGCTGTGACAATGACACTTACTTGCGAGTACCTTTTAAAAACCAGCTCGGTCTTCTCATCTTCATGTGCAGCCACCTTACACCATTGCACAGGAGGTGAACAATCACTTTTCAGCTTCACAGAGTTATTGTCACTCAGCATTGCTGTAAGAAAGAATGAAAAAAAATTATCATAACTTTTGCTGAATTGGAAAAAGTTCATAGGACGTCCAATGACTATTAACTTACTCTGTTTCCCAGAGAAGACTGTGATTCTTAGTTATCTTGTCAGGAATACTGAATTGCTCCCGACCTCTTTGTGATAAAGAACATAGACATTTCAGATGCACCGCTAGGACATGATTATAAAAATATGTACATGTCACCAGGTATAGCTCTTTGCATGATTCATAAGCCTGAAGTCTAATAACTGCAATTACATCAATTACTGTCAAGCACCATTGTTTGATCCTGGTCAAACAACATTTTGTTTGAGGAATTATTAGACTCCAGACAGGAGAAAAAAAAAAAAAATCTACATGGTATGCTCAGGGCATTTATGATCCTTGATTCAAAATGTCCAAGCACTATGCTACCCTGCAGGCTTCAAGCATGCTCCCAGCATGCAGAACCTGTACAAACCATCCCATCCTCAAAACTGGAGTCCATATTTCAGATCAACACCCTGATTTCCCCCAAGGTTAAGCAAATCTGTCTCATCATTGGTCTGAATCTACTGCTGACCTCTTCAGAAGCCCCAACAATGTGGTCGGCAACTTCCAATAGCAAGCACCAAAGAGGGTGTGCAGGAAATTTTGCCTGGCACACAGCAGGACCAGGAGGCTGCCAGCATGTAGTGGTTTAACCTCAGCCAGCAAATAAGCACCACACAGTCACTTACTCTCACATCCCCCCCACCCAGTGGCATGGGGAAGAGAATCAGGGGGAGGAAAAAAAAAAAAGGTAAAACTCATGGATTTAGATAAACGCAGTTTAATAGGACAAAAAGGAAGAAAATAATAATGATAATAATAATAATGATAAAATTACAATAATAATAATAATAAAAGGATTGGAATATACAAAACAAGTGATGCACAACGCGATTGCTCACCACTTGCCAACTGATGTCCAGTTAGTTCTTGAGCCGCGAGGGGGGGGCGGGGGGGGCGGGGGGGGGGGGG
>JAVJGG010000054.1:41719730-41751411 GCA_035590195.1 Aviceda cuculoides
CCCATCCCTGGAAACATTCCAGGTCAGGTTGGACGGGGCTCTGAGCAACCTGATCGAGTTGAAGATGTCCCTGCTCACGGCAGGGGGGTTGGACTGGATGACCTTGAAAGGTCCCTTCCAACCCAAACTGTTCTGTGGAAGCAAAGGCTGAGATGCTCTGCCCTGACCTGATGCTACGGCACTGACAAGGCGATGCCAGGTCTTCAGCTAACCAGAAGCAGCCACTAAATAACACAGCAAGAAAAATAGTGACGTTTCTGCTACTGAGCCAGAAAAAAAGACAACACAAACCATAGCATGGGAATGCCAACGAGGGCTTAAAGCTTCCCACTGTGTTGCCCCCTGTGCAGTGCAGCACAGCTGGATGCTGCAGACTGTGTTGCATTTTCGCATTATGCACTGAGCTAATTAATTACTAGTTGACTGGCAGGTAGTTGCATCACTGCAGAGATGAATAGTTAAGAAGTAATTTTCTTCCCCAGTGCACGTAAGGGTCAACTGCCGATGTGGTTTTTCTGACATAGTGGAAAAAGCTTGGCAGTGACACAGTAACCTTCACCCTACCTTAAAGATATTAAAACCAGCAGGCATGGCTTTAATGGGAATGGCATGACTTTACTGGTCTTTTCCCCTTCTCTCTCCCCCTTTGGTACTGCTTAACTCAGTGCGTTTATCCAGGATTTCTCAGCCCGTTGTCCCAAACAGCCACTGTAAATACACTCTTTGAAAAATACCCATCTAAAATTCATACCAGTTTCAATCATACCAGGTCTGGTACCTCTTTTTTTAAGCCTTTTTTTGCTAGGAAACCAGAGACATGCTGTAGAGCTGATGCTTTGTGTTTGTCAGGTACAGGTAGGATGCGGTGACTCCCAGACGATGCCTCCAACTTTGGGAAGGAAAAGACGTACCGGGAGCACTTTCCACGTCTCCATGTTCCCCAAACCCTTCCCATCTGAGATGGTCCCTGGGTAAATACGGAGGCGATGGTTCAAATGAGGCTGGTGCCTTGGGTGGGTGTTCAGCTCTAGCACGGGATTTCTGACCAATTCTGACAAAGATGTTTTGTATCAATTTGCCAGAAGGGACTCACAGTCTCAAGAAAGGCAGGTTGTATTTTTCAAAGCAACTGAAGCCCATTACAAGTTTTCCTTATTTAATTGTCTGTGGATGTTTTTCAAATGGTTTATCAGGCAGTGAATAAACCCCCTCTTATCCACAAGACTCCCTCACTAATTTAATCAGGATTTAGAAAATAATTTTAGGACAAAAAAATCAGAACTGCAGATGTTGAAAACTGGCTGGTTTATTTTATTCTGGCACAAACCTTTTCACATCTAAAATCACTTCAGAAATTGTAGGTATCTTAAATAACTCCCCTAAGCAGAAGCTCGGATGAAATCTTTTGGCTGACTGCAAACAAAATGTTGGGTTTTGTTACACCAGGAAAACTCCTATATCTTGGTTTGATGTTATCACGCTCTGGGGTTTGTTTGTGACCCAACAAGGTGAAAAGCCAAAGTCAAACTGATTCTTCAGGACATCTGCATTCCTTGCATTGACATTTCTGCTTTCTCATCTGTAAAACCTTATTTTAAAGGATCAGTTCTTGCATAGACGATGCAGTACTCAGGAGTCCAAGTCCTATTGCATACCCCTTTCACTGTGGTGGAAAAAGCTTTGCTTCTCTGGAAAAACTCAGCATCTCCAGGAAGAAAACTCAATCCCGTTTTAAACATCTTCTTTAAAAAATATCCACAAATCCCAGGAGGAGAAAACATTTGCCTCACATGGCTTTTTAGGATTGTGTGGAACGAAGTCCCAGCTCCCGACTTAAAGTCACAGTCGCAGAGGCCCTGGGAAAGGCAGATCCCTGCAGCGCAGCCCCTAGGCTGTAATGTCAGGATTTACCTGCAATGGATGAATCCCAGCCTGGCTTTACGCTCCGTGGCCTGAGCAGGTGGATGTGCCATCGGTCATACGCTGTGTGCTGGTCCCCCATCCCAACCCCAAAACCAACCAGCAGAGACTCATTCCCTTAAATAGCATAGAGTGGAAACAGTTTGGGATGACAGATGCTGGCAGAAGAGAGAAAAAAAAAAAAAAACCAACAAAAAACAAATAAACCAAATTCATTTCAGTTCCTTGACTTTGAAGCAAGGGAATTTCCCCAGACAGAAAGGAGAAGCTCTGACTTTTGTAACCATGCTGCAGCCAAGAAGGAGCAGGGACCTTCTGCGATCACAGGCCACCCAGCTGAGGAAGGGAGGGACACACATCCCGGGCAGGGGAAGCATTTGGGCAGAGAAGGCAGAGCCCTCCCCACAGCACAGGACCCACCAGCAACTTGGGCAAGCCAACGCTAACCATGGGGAAGGCGAGCGGCAACCCCATCGTGGGCTTTTGGAAAGGATGATCACCACCAAGCAAGGGGGAGGCTCTTGGGAAATGGGGGTGCCAGGGACGGGGACGCAGTGGGGGGACGTAGTTAAGCTTGGACGCGGCTAGGTCTGGCTTTGCTGGGGCTTCGGCTGCAAGAGCTGTTTGTGTAAGCCAAAGCAATGCCTACAAAACCTCTGCAAGCGAAGGGTAAAGCCGAGAGCCTGCAAAAGCACCGCCTGGGAAGTACTTGGCTTCAAGGGGCCAACACAGAGTCTTAAAGCCACTCAGCGGCAAAGATTTGGGTCAACGAGACCCCGTGGGTCAAGGTAAAAGCGGTAGATCCTGTCCATGCTCCCACTACGTGCTCTGTGTCACCCAGCTGCTGCCGGCCTGTTGAGCTGGAGCACGTGCACGGGCATTAGCTCCGTCTCCGATGGAGGAAGATGAGCTGGCCGTGATCTGGCTGTACCAGAGATAACTGAGCAGACCTGCAGCGTGGCAGACAGAGGAGTGGATGCACCAGCACCTTAAAAGAGCTGTTTCAGCAATGCTTCCTTGCCCAGAGCCCTGGCCTGGCCCCAAAACATGAGGCAAAGCATGGGAACTGCTGCCTGAGCTTCAGTTACAGTAAAATTATATAATGTTGTCCCCAATGCTAATGCTTCTGCAAAGAGGGGATGAAACAGGCACTCCCTGCTGCTGCCCCTCACTTGGCACCAGTCTGGGTCCAGCCTCAAACTCCTGCCCAGCCTGCCCTTGGCAAGAGCAGGAATTCAGACTCTGCTGTCTTTCCACTCTCATAAAAATTCAGTTCTGTAGCTTCATCCAAAATTAAAAAAGATCCATTCAGTCGCAGTTGATTCTCGTGGGAGGCCGAGGGCACTGCCCTGGTTTGTAGCATTATTTACATTCACGAGGCTATTGGGTCTAAAACACATCTCAAATTCTGCATCTTCCAGAAATAATCCAGGCTCCCAGGCAGAGGAAATACGGTATAATGGAAAGCAGAAGAACCCTGTATTGAAGTGTTTTACAGAGCATTGATTTTTCCCCAAGGTACAGCCCTGGGATTTTTCTGCAGAGCTGTTGTACTGTCCGCATACAATTTGCTCTCCTTACCCTATCGGTTTTAATGTGCCATTAATAATGCATCTCTGTATTTACTGCAGTTTGCGTTAATGTTCCACTGTTACTTCTGGATCACTCGTTATTCTCTCTGTAGTGCTAGGCAAGGCTCCAAAACCCAAACAACGGCAGCAGTGTTACTACAGACCAAGCCACAGCCCCATCCCATTGAAGGCAGCCCCGCACAGGGCGATCGTTTATCCTCCCGAAGCTGGCAGAGCACCCTGCACCCAGGAAAATGGGAACAGCTCTACATCCTCTCCGGCTCCGTGATCAGACCTAAACTTTTCCAGGGCAATTTGGACAGTCAGCTCTTTCGAGGGATCTAAGCCAGAAAACTGTAAAACATCATTAACGAGCAGCTTGCTTAATCCTGGCTCTACGGCCCCCGCTGTAACAGGAGCGGGAACGGGCTGGCGGGTGGCCCTGGCCAACAGCCCAGCTGAGCGGTGCAGGATGCGCTAACGATGCTTCCCTTGATCAACTTGCATTCCTGAAAACTGCTGCTTAGCTGCCCCTTGACCCTGCAGCCGGCGGAGCTCTCTAGGTACCTTGATTTCTCACCCTACCGCACTCTGAGCACCCCTTTACATCCCCCCACACCTCCGGCTCAGCATCCAGGCTTGAGCCTGTCCACCTCCCACCTGGAGCATCCTCAGGCCTCACCAAACCCGCAGCGCACTGCAGAGCAAATCGGAAATGATACAGAAAGGCAACGCTGAAGGAGCCGGGTGGTTGCCTCGCCTGGGGGTTACAGTGCTCATCCGTAACACAGGGCTTCACAACCCCTCTTTCACATCACAGGAAAATGCCTTAAATCCTGAAAAAAAGACAGCTGCAACCCTGCTTTGAGGCAGGATTTCTCTCCACCCTTCTGGATAAGGCTGCACAAACACCAGGAGAAAGGTTTCTCTGGTCTTCCAAGAAAGCCCTAGTTTCCCCTCCCTTCCCCTGGGAACGGAGCTGACCTCCTCCCTCCCTTATCCCTACGAACAGCGCGTTACTTCAGCAGTGACAAGGAGTCTCAGAGCAGGAAAAGTGAAGTTTCCCTGTCCTGGGCTGGTGGTTAGGGCACTCAGGAGGTGGGTTTGAAACCCCTCAGGGCGCTGCGGAGGGCCCAAAACAGGTCTCCTGCGTCCTCAGTGGCTGCCCTCAACACCGGGCTCATGGGCACGACCCGACATGGTTCACCTCCTCCTCCCTGGGTGTACTTCGAAAGAAGTCACATTTGCTCTCTTTTAGTTATATTATTATTACACGCTTATCTATGAAACAAAACTCTGGGTCTGCGGGGTGAAGCATCATCTGCGCTGCTTAGCGTGCTATATAAACAGCAAGGAGAAGCAGGGACTGAAGATGCGCAAAGTTTCCACTGTTCCCTTCTGGCTGAGGTAGCGGGCTGCCACGCGGCACGCCGTGGGAGGTAGATCTCATTCCCACCTACCACACCGCGGCCGTCTTCACACCTACGGAGCCCAGCCTTCACCTCCATTCCAAAGATCAAGACTGCCACGTTCAGCACTGAAACCTTCAAAACACTTTTTGGATCTCAACCCTTCTGGGCGATGTTCACGAGTTCTCCTGTCTGACCTAATCCCAGAGAAAGGTTTTTGCGTTGGCTCGATCCGCCTGTCACCAGCCAGACCCGGGAGCACGGTCTGGTCACCACAATCTGACCCTGTGTGAAGTATCCCTGAGATGTCATGTGCCTTTGTACTTGCCAAACTCCCCAGCAGATGAGGTAGTTTCCAGATTTCAGTACTTACTGGCAAGCCTCAAGTGGTTTGTCCAGAAAGGCTCCGGAAGATTAAAGATCTCTTCGAGCTGTGTTGTTGCCACTGCTTGGTTACTGACCTACAACAGCATAACAACATGGGAACTAAGGATCTGACAAAACAAACATTTCTGCTCCCTGTCTTCTAATATTTAGCTTTGCTTTTGAGATGAAAGAAGCACTAATTCCTATTTGTATCCATTCCCATTGCTTGATTTAGGGTTTTTTTTTACTTTTACTGACAAGAACAAGCCTTCTATTATGGTTTATTAAGCTTGAACATAGCTCACTTCCCAACTGCTGTGCAAATACAAGCTGATTCACTGTTACCGACACACTGAAAAGATTTGTTATCCCAATCTGACAGGTAACAAATCTGGATCAGCAAGTGGGCGTTTTGTACTACACAAACAGGATAAAACCCACAATATATGCCCTGCTTGCCAAAGCACACCTGACCAGAAGATGAGGATCACCGCTTCCCTTTCTGGCTGAATAACTCTAAGATCTTCTATTACAGCCTTAAAA
Organism: Aviceda cuculoides; assembly: GCA_035590195.1. Lineage (NCBI taxonomy): Eukaryota > Metazoa > Chordata > Aves > Accipitriformes > Accipitridae > Aviceda > Aviceda cuculoides. The sequence goes on from JAVJGG010000054.1 coordinate 41,725,540, forward strand.
AACCCTCTTCTCCCAGCTTTCCTCTCTGCGTGGGCTAGCCAGCATGTTCCTGGAGCGTACATTCAGTCAAACTTACAACCTTTAGCTTTCCAGACAGATCGTTTGCTATTATTAACCGACACAACACATAGAAAGCAAGCAATTTTGGAAGCTACTTTTCCTTCTCTCATTCCTCCCATGTTTTCACAGTCTTAAGGTATCCTGGCACCCTACAGCACAGCGGATAAGAGAAGGGATGGTTCCCAGGGAAGAAGCGTTAAGAGCGTGGCCAGTGCCGGCACTGCCTCCGACTTCTAAATCACCTACAAATGGAAATGCAGCATCCATGCACAAACTAGAGAAAATCACCACAAGATTTGACTGTTCAGTATGTTTTGCATTATTTCTCATAACTGTCAAAGTAACATCAGAGATATTTGAAGAAAGACTTGAAAGAGTGCGCATTCAAAGCGATCCTGCAGAAAACAGTCAAATATAGCATGAAGAGTTCTCAGTACCATCTGACATGCTTCTTCACCACTTCTTACTAGTCGAGCTCGGTCTGCCACCAGAGAGAACCAGGAGGTTTCCTTAGCAGCAAAAAATCACACTGAATTCTGATTCAGAGCAGTAAGATACTTGCTTGGAGAAAAAAAGAAAAAGGAAGTCCTGGTTATGAATTCCCATCTTATTTAAGTATTTGCAAAGCTCCATTCTCACACTCCAAAAGGGCTTTCTAGCCTCTTCCTTCGGTCTTTCAATCATGATCTCCTTCTCTCTAAGAAATCCCATCTCCTGCCAGCTCTTTGGGGTGCTTTATGCTCAAACTGACTCCATTTATCTGTTTTACAGAATTACAAAGCAGCGAGAGCCCCATCCTTTATTCAGCCTTCTCCAGACTGTGTTTGGGGGTAGGTAGCTCTCACTTCCTCAGAAAGTACTGTACAGCAACAGCAATTGGTGCAAGGAGCAGAAAAGAAACTTTAAAACATAGAAGATCTAGCTGCAGAGAGGTACACGTTGTGTGACAAGAAACAGACATTTTCTGACTACAGGAAGAAGGACGTTTCTTCTACCTCCGTTTTCTGCACGCATGTGAATTTTAAGTAACCCAAAACTCGTCCCATCTCAGAAAGGGCAGTTCAGATGATTTCCAAGCCAACCTGCTCATGCTACAGATTAAGAGTAATTGCTACCTCAGCTTGCCTCTCCTTCACAGTATAAACTAAGCCCATTTATATGCCAAAACACATACTGCTCTCCAGCCTTGGAGACACAGACTTTTATCTGAGGTCCCACCATATGCTCCCTCCTGTGTGTTTGTCCACAAACAGCCACCTGCTTCATTTTTCTAAGCAGACATCAGGCCAGATCTCAACTGTAAAATTAGGGGGTTTCCTACAGCGTCAGTTCTTTCAGAATAGTGTTTCAGATCCTGGCCCGTGCCTAAATTTTAAAGGCAACTCAAAACTGAAAGGGGAGGTTGGCTCATTCTGCCACGGTGTTTTGGGTTTGTGTGGTGGGGTTTCGGTAGCAGGGGAGGGCCGCAGGGGTGGCTCCTGTGAGACGCTGCTCGAAGCTTCCCCGGCTCCAAGTCGGACCCGCCGGTGGCCAAGGCCGAGCCCCTCAGTGACAGTGGTAACACCTCTGGGAGAACAGATTTAAGAGGGGAATCTTGCAGTGAGTCAGGGGATTGGAATGTGAGAGGAACAACAGCCCTGCAGACCCGCAGGTCAGTGAGGAAGGAGGGGAGGAGCTGCTCCAGGCGCCGGAGCAGAGATTCCCCCGCAGCCCGTGGTGAGAGGGCAGGCTGTTCCCCCCCGGCCCATGGAGGGCAGCGGGGGAGCGGATGCCCACCTGCAGCCCGGGGAGAGAGGACCCCACGCTGGAGCAGGGGGATGCCCCCAAAAATGGCCGTGACTCCATGGGAAAGCCCGCGCTGGAGCAGGCTGTGCCTGAAGGACTGCAGCCCGTGGGAAGGACCCACGCTGGAGCAGTTCATGGAGGACTGTCTGCTGTGGGAGGGAGCCCACGGTGGAGCAGGGGAGAGTGAGGAGTCCTGCCCCTGAGGAGGAAGGGGCGGCAGAGACAGCGTGTGATGAACTGACCCCAACCCCCATTCCCCATCCCCCTGCACTGCTGGGGGAGGAGGTGGAGAGAACTGGGAGTGGAGTTGAGCCAGGAAGGAGGGAAGGGTGGGGGGAAGGTATTTTAAGATTTGGGTTTACTTCCCCTTGTCGCTGTTTTGATTTGATTGGTAGTAAATTAAATTGATTTTGTTTTTCCCCAAGTCCAGTCTGTTTTTTGCCCATGACCATACTTGGCAAGTGATCCCTCCCTGTCCTTGTCTGACCCTCAAGCTTTTCGTTGTATTTTCTCTTCCTCATCCCACAGCAGGGGGGAGGAGTGAGCCAGCTGCCTCCTGATGCTTTGTTGACAGGCTGGGCTGAGCTTAAACCAGGACACGGAGCCAGAGCACATTTTCCGAACAGCTCTGTTTCAAGAACCATCACTATTAGATAACCTGAGAGCAGGACTGACTAACCACCTACTGAATTCATCACCATTTCCTGCACAGCCAATTCTGCAGGGAGGAAGAAACAGCAATTTGACACACAACATGGCGTAAAGCAAAAGGCAGTCACTTCAGTACGTTTTCTCAAAACAAGCCTATAATAATATTTATAGGCACTCTACTGCCACGCTCATTTAGCATCCATGCCCCTTGGTCCCCTAAAGCACGTTAAGCGACCGCTGCCCCACCAGCACACAGGACTACTTCTCACCACCGAAGGAGCAAGCAAGCCTGCCGGGAGGATTGCTACAGGCAACACTGGCCTCGGGAGCTTCAGACAGCAGCAGAAAAGCAAGCTGGCCTCTAGAAACAGATAGACTCGATCTCTTTTCAGTTGCAGCACAGCTTAATTTCACATACATACATTTCAAATACGCAGAATTTTAATGTGGCTATATTATTCCAAAATATAAGACTAGTAAATTTTCTTGTGTTTCATGGCTCCGTAACTCCGAGAACAATTCATTACCATGACATAATCAAAGCGACCTCTTAAGCTTCACAGAGAAGCGATATGAACACTTGGATGAACGAGTTATTTAGGTCAAACTCTTTAGAGAACTAAAGGATGCTGCAGCTCCAGATAGAAAATGTGGCATAGATGCTCTTCACTGCAGGATTCCGATGTTTCTCAGCAAATGGTCTGTAGCAGCATAGACTGTAGCCTGAAGTTAAAAGTCTTTCTGTTACCATGTTTGTTTTTTCCCATCTAACCATTTGCAAAACTGTATCCAACTAATTCTTTGCCAGTTGTTCACAGAATGACATATTTTTGAGAAATACATAGCAGGTGCTAAGATTGGAAAAAGACACAAGGAAATCTTTTATGAAGATTTGCAAAATGAAACTGGAGACCTACCAGGCAAATGCATTTATTAAGCTTCAGCGCAATTTGTAGTACTTTTGACACAGTTTTAAGGGGCTGAGACAGAATGGGGTCCATCAAAATACTCCACAGAGGCTCTCTGACCATCCTAAGCCAATGTCTCCCACTGTCTGCTCTGATCCCCTTTAGTGCAGCTCCACGGGAAGCAGGAGCTCTTCAGCTGGCTAAGTCAGCCATGGCACTTTTCCACTAGCTTAGAGGTACCTCTGAGAATGATTAGGGGTTGAAATCTGTTAGAAAACTTGCCTAGATGGTAGTAAGCAAACTCCAAAGAATTTTAACCACTTGCGTGCATTGCATTCTGATTAAAATCAAATGCATAAACAAGAAAGTCTGATTTCTGAAGAGCAGTGAATAGCTCTCGGCTATGTGATTTTTAACAGCCATTAGAGTCAAAGCAAAGGCTGTTGGCTGCATGACAAAATTCCCTCAGTAACAGAGACACATAATAGGGCATTCACAATATTTCTTTGCAATGTCCTTTATTAAATATCCTCCTTGACACAGAATATTTAAGCATAAATAGTTTAAAAACTCTGTTTTGGTAATTCTTACAGGAGTCTCTTGTGTAGTCACTGTTACAGCAGCTCACGTTGCCATTTAAGGAATAAATCTTTATCAAATGTCAGGTTTCTCACTGGGCAGAGATCTGTTCCATACAAAGAAGTTGTTAAGAGTAGGCACTGGAAAATGCTTATAGAAACCAAGAAAAGTCCAAATTCCGGTCTTCGGCTAATAAAGAAATACAACAATTGTGTCACAGACACGTAATTCTTAATAAATGAAGTAGCAGAATAGGAAAATGCATCCTCTACAGCTTACAAAAATCATGGCAGTGCATGCAAGCACAGCAAATGCTTCAATACAATGTTGAAGCTTCAGCCCGATGCTGCCCAGCTACACCTGTGAGTGTGAACGCTATTTCCAATACTGGAAATCTGTCATGTAACAACTGGGTGGCAACTGGCACTACCCACTCCGTTGGGATTCTGCCCACAAAACTTAGGCAGCATAAACAGATTCTGCTTTGATTTCTGTCTGCCGCAGCTGCTGCATGGCCTCTTTGAGACACGGATAGTCTCCATTTTATTATTTTCTATGTAAACTAAAAATCTAATTTTTTTACATTAATGAACAGTAAATAAACATTTCTTTGGATCAAAGGATAGCTCTTATATGCAGGTGCAGACATTCCCATTAAATAGATTAGGCTCATCAAGTAACCAGATTAACAAACCTATTGACACAGGGAAGACGACAGGGGAGACAGTGCGTACCCTTGTTGCATATGCGTAGAGCATATGTATCTCTTATGATGAACACTTCAGTCAGAATCCTTAAGTTATAACCAAAACACTATGTAAGGGGTTGCTTGAGGTCAAACAAACCAGTCCCTCCTTTAACAACTTTTCCAACCACTAGGCATGCAGAAGGCGATCGCAGTTCATCATGGGCACCTGTAACAGAATTCAAACAAAATCCTATTAGGATAGTTCCAAAGGTTTCTCAAAGGTCAGTGCTGATAAGAAAGCATTTTTGTTTACATGCAAGAAGACATCTGGCTCAGCCCCCCTAGTTTCAGAAAGGCACTGCCTCCTACTGTTCAGGTTGAATTTGTATTTGTGAGAGCAGGAGTCCAAAACTCTTCCTACCCCTCCTAAAACAACTATTATCTCATCCCAATCTTTTCGTGCAAGCAAAGAATTAGGCCACATATTTCTAAACTCTCCCTATTCAGCATGAAAAGACAACATGTTCTGAATTCTAAGAGAACACAGATTTGACCTTCCAGTGATCGGATTTTGCTGATTAAATAGATTGCTAAAAAAATACACCAAGTGAGGCAAACCCCCAAAGATTGCCTTTTCATTGCTGCCTTATTCCTTTGTTAGAGTGAATCCTTTTGATGTGGATTTTAAATCCTTCTGGCTAGATAGGAAGAGAACTTTTCACTGGAGAGACATTCCATGAATTCCTTTGATTTTGTGGTTACTCACTGTAGCAAAATAGTGTCACAGAAATTTGGAAGCTCTCCAGATGACATGTCTGGCTAGGACTGTTTTGCTTTCACTGTTTTTATTAGCATCGAGGCTGTTCTTCATTCATCCTAACTACAGCAAGTTGCAATTTTACCATTAGAGCAGTTGAAAGATTGGAAATAAAATTGTTAAACTTTTGATAAGTTTGGCTCATCTTTCTTCTACTGAGCAAAATGTACTGAGCTTTCTATCATACAGAGGATGGGGGGAGGAGCTGCACCATAACACAGTGTATGGCATGTGCTTGCAGCTCTGATCTCAGCTACAGCTGAATAATTAAATAGCTGCTCCTAAATGTGTCTCAGCTGAAGAAAAAAAAAAGCTCCTTTGTTAGATCATTAAACAAAAGTCATAACTGTCCTGTTTGCTCATGTGATGTTAACAAAGAGTTATTCTTCAAGCAAACAGCCAAAAGGATCTCACTTGTGAGGCAGTGTGCTCTCTGCACACTAAACCCTGATCAGCAGTCTGCTGGGTCACACCTCCACTCTAATGGCACTCCTTACGTTAGCTCTGCACAGTGGCCACAAGCCTTCTTTTTTCCTTCTTATTCATCAGGGCAGTAAGTGAGCACCCTTGCAGTAACTCTTTAACTGTACAGTCAAGTTGTCAGTTACATTAAAGCAAATTAGATCCAGACTGCTGCAATCCACATTATGACTTTGATTTCCACTGTGGTGAAATCAGTAACTCCCTCCACTTGCAATCAGTGTAGCTTTCCTGCTAATTCACCGTGTCCTTCTATCAGGACACACTTCATGTCTTTATTCACAATATTATCCATAAACATAATTACATTTCACCTGACAAAAATCTTATCTTATTCTTATCAATTTATGATATAATGTAAATAAAGAGCACAACTGTGCACGAAACATCCTCTTTATTCAATTTCGCCCTGGATTTATACTTTTCCTTTCTGATTTTCAGATGAATTTTAAGTCAATTGTAACCAATACTGCTCATTAAAACCCAAATTACCTTCACAGAAGAGGTATAAAACAGCATTAATGAAAAGGAAGTCAGTGATAAAAGTATCTCTGACACCTGTGCAAGGCAGTTTAAGATACTAGCTGAAGAGATCATGTTGGGATCTTTTCCCATTTGTAATAGGTAGCAAAAGTGGCAGTGCAGGAGCATCCAAGGAGAATATCTACCTGTCATGGGACAGAAACTAAGACTATTTGCAAAAGGGAGACATGATTAGTATCCAAAGCATGAGATCAAGCAAACTGTCTAATGACAGACTTAAAGCACAAGTTTTTCTGGATGAGACTCCTAAATGTAGATGGCTAGTGCCATTTCAAACACCCCAAATGATCCATGCAGCCATGTGATCTCTACACCTTCCAGAGCAGCAACGAGAGGCTAGAAAGGATACTCTTGGGCATCTCAGATGGCACCAGAAACCTACCATTAGAGAAATGAATCTGACCTTTTGTCTGTGTTTGAGGGAAAAAAGCAAAGGTAGTAAAGTGCTACAAAGCAGAAGAAAAACAGAATCAAAGTAACAACCAGGAGGACTGTTCTTACAATAAAATTCTAAATAGCAAGGTTAGAGAAGAGATGAAAATAATACAGACATGGAAACAAAGCAGAGATGGCAATTTTAATGGTAGAGACAGAAAAAGGCAGATTTAGTAGTCTGTTAAAAGGCTTTGCTATAACAAATCTTAACAATATTAAGGCTTGTTATAAAAATGCCTACCTAATTCTTAAAGAAAGAAGTCACAGACCCCACAAATTGCATGTGGGAGCTGACTTAATTTAAGCTGACAATTTTATTAAAAACATCTGGAACGCTTTCCTAGGCAAGGGCTTAATTAAAATTTTAGCCTCTGGCATTTTTTCTAATGCAGTTATGCATTACTCAAAATAGTGGAAAGTTACGATGAAAACAAAGCATATGTGAAATGCTGCAGCAATGTATTTCAAACTAAAACATTTACCCATCATTGTTGCCTCCTTCAAGAATTTGTAGCTGGTTTCAAATGTCATCTGTTGCAGAGGGGAAGAGTTGGACTGAATTCCAAAACGATTCAGTGGTTTATAAAATCCTTCAAAACACATGTAATCTGCCACAAGTGAAAGGTGCCGAGGGTCTACCACAATTCCTAAGAACACGAGAAAGAGCAATCATCAGAGCATTCAAAGGCTAAGTTTTGTTGGTTGGGGTTTTTTGGGGTTTGGTTTTTTTTTTTTCCCAAATAAATCAGGTCTAAATTAAACCCCCCTGAAACTAACCAACATGGAGAACATCTCTATTAACATTCTTCTGGCAGTTGCACCTCTTTGTGCGTAGCTGGCTTAACTGCTCCCCTCAAATATCCAAGAGAGGCAGACCCCACTATAATATAAAACAATGTCTCTCCAGGGAAACTAAAATGTCAAGAATACTGTAAGGTGGTAGTTTCTCTACATAAAATCAGTAAGGTCTGCATCATCTTTGTCTATGCAGAAAGGGATCACATATCCATCCATTTGTGATGGGACAGAGCTCTAGCCCCTCACCTGGTAGTCTGCATTAGCTAGGCACCAGCGTCAGAAAGGTTCTGATATTTTCTGTGCACAATATCAGGCATCCACAGAAAACCCCGTTTTGGCTACAAAGAAATAGCACTTATTTTTAAACAACACTTGTGCAGTCAGTGTAATGGGGGACCATTAACAGCTCTGTCAACATTTAACTAGCAGTTCTTGAACAACTTGAAGGTCAGATCATTCTGGGCTGCCAGCTGGAAAATCTGTTTGATATAACTGGTTGCTAAAGTTACCACTGTATTAATCTTCCCTCTTTTCAATAGTTTAATTCATAGCAAGACTTAGCTCACTTAAGGCAAATTCAACATGCCTAATTTAAGCAGCCTATGAAGTCAGGCATCTTCCCTAAGGTAGCTGCCTGGACTCTCTGAATAATCTATGCAGAGAGAACATTCAGACAACGTAGCACAGGTATTTTAGGAAAGATACAAAAACTCGACTACAAAGGTAGCCTAGACTCCCATCATTAGAAGCTTAGAGTGAGGCAAGGTTAATCCTATTCTCAGGGCCATTATACAAGTCTAACAGTTAGCTTCCTCAGACATCAACAGTTAATTCATCTGGATCTTCCAGCTTGCAAAGAATAAATATACCACAATAGAAAAGCTCTGTGAAGGGGAGATAAATTCAGCCTTGCCTAGTGAATTTTCTACTGATTAAATGGAACCTAACAATTAACTAACGAAGTCTTCACAGAAGGCACTATAATGATTAAAACGATGAAAAGGTGCAACTTAAAATTATACACATAAATGAAAAGATCATGCAAAACCGTAACTTTGTAAGCACTGTGGCTGGGTTTTCCCATCTTAATGATAATAAGGACTATCTTTAAAAATTCAAAGCAATCTTACCATATACAGCAAATACATCTTTTATTTCCTTTATAATCACCCTCAGGGCAGACTCAATCCCATAATTCTTAGCCATGGCATGAATATCATTGGAATAAAGTCTGTTCAGGTCCAAAATCTGAAAGCACAAAAAACACAGATACAAGTTAGGACAGCAGTTACTTGGTATTTCCAAATAACTTAAGCTAAGCTAAGCTAGCTTTTTTCCTCCATTTTTCATTAGCTTAAGCAGCACCAATAGTTACAGAACAACTAGGCAGCAGCTCAGAGTCAAATACAGGCAAAAATGATTCCAGGGATTTATGTTTAAGCTAGTGATCACAGCATTATTTAGTTGAATAAAAGTACTGGAATCAAAACTCACCACAGGAGAAAATTATCTATTAGAAAAAGCAAACTAACAAACCATCCCAAGCAGCACAAAAACATGCCAAAGTCTTCCAAGCAATACAATGCACTGCCATTCTGCCTCAGCCAGCCAGGACTTCCAGCAAAAGCAGTAGAGAAAATGTAGCTTAAAACAATCCTGTATTTGTAGAGTTATGGGCTAGATGGCATAACAGAACTATTCATCTCCAAGTACTGCAATTCATTTAGATGGAAGAACTCCCTCAAGTAACATTTAGAGAGACAGTTAGAAGCGTGGTGTGAAATTATCTGTCATCAGACACTGGGCTGCTGCACAAAAACTGATTTGCAAGCTCCCCTTGAGAAAAGGCTCTGCTGAGCTCTGAACACATCTGGGGGTAGAAAGGAGGAGGAACAGAGTTTAAGAGCTGAAAAGGCTACACATCACCCCTGCTAAATTTAAATGGCATCCATTATCCACCATCTTTCCCCAGAACACAAAAGATCACTCAAGTTCAGGATTATAAATAGATTATGTACATCAGAGTATCTGAACAGCTCCACAAGGTTTATCCCTTCAGTATGCAGAACAAGTTCCTTCTCTCCTTGCTTATTGGTACTTTCATTCAACAAGCATCGTGTGATCCCCTTCACTTCATGAATGACTGTGCTTCGTGCGAGAGAGACAAGCAAGGAGGAGATATCGAAGTACACCTTCATCAATGGAAGCGTCAATGAAACCTAAGAGGAAAAAAACCAACATAGCATTGTTCTGTAAGGAAGCTTGAACATTAGGTTCAATAACCAGCCGCCTTCTTTTTAGGTAAAAAGTAGACAACTGGAATTACCCTAGCTGTGTGTTTAGGAACATAAACTTCTGACTAGAATTACAGCTGAAGGATGCTAATGCAAACACCCCATCCCAGGATCATTCATCCATATGGCTTTCAGGATCTCTGAACTTACACTGACCGGGTTTCTTTGGGTGGCCTTTTTTTTTTTGGGGGGGTGGGTGGGTATGTGTTTGTTGGGTTTTTTGTTTGGTTTTTTTTCAAGATGTTTAGACTTTTTCAACTGTCCAGCCATCACTTTTATTCATCAAGAACTACACAGTGGTGCATCATATATTTAAAGATCTAAACACAATAAATATGTCAAAAACCTGTTTTCAAGATGGATTTTCATCAGGTGTTCTAAAAGTTAGAAGCTACTAAAAGATATGTCAAGAAGTACATTTGTACTGCCACTTTTCTGTATTAATATAGGATTGCTGAGACAAAACAGCAGCACTGCACTGAAAAGATCCATTTGTTATGGGGGCTACATGCAAACATTGCGCAAACACACACAGATGTTTCCAGGCACCACCATCTTACCTCACACCAAAGTTCATTTTCGGTGTCAAATGTGTAATCCTGTATTGATGGGTGGCTGTCCAGAACAGCATTTACTCGCAACTCTGCTGACTGAAGGAATCGATCTTTCTCTTTTTTAGTCTGTGACATAAAGGAAAGATGTTGAGATTCATCACCATCTGCTCCATTCTGATCTTCTTCAGCACCAGGAGCCCCTTCTTTTTCTGATTCAGCCTCTTCATCTTCTAGATTCTCATCAACATTTTCTTCCCCATTCTCTTCTTCACTCTCATAATCAACCTGCAAAGAAACAATGTCATATTTATCTGAACCAGAACATTTACAGAAACAAAGCACACCATGAACAGTTTTATTCATGAATATTCTCAACAGCTGAGTTGCAAGTATCTCACCTATGACACAATGAAAATGAAATTCTGTTGTAAAGAAAATAATACAACAGATTCAGTTCAGTCTCTATAATCTTGCCCTTATTCCTCAATATAGTCCAGGATGCTACAGGTTATTAGGACCATAGCAGAATTTAGTTTTCTTCCCCCCAAAAAAGGCTCTTCTCATAATCCAACTCTGATGATGGGATTCCCTCAGGATTTTCAGTTACTCTACCTCTTGCTGAAATTACAGCAACCCAACTTTTAAGCAGTAATTACGAAGTAGTGAACACAGAGAAACATGCAGAGCCAGAGAGAATATTTATTAAGAACCACAGTAATGTTTTAAAAACAATTAATAGCATGAGAACAGCAAGAGGTAAAGTTAAGGTGAACTACAGCACAGACAACCTGATTGCCAGACACATCTACCCAATACCTGAAGAACAAGGCTTTGGAAAGATGCAGATCTCCTCCATCTCTAACTTGCATGGTTCTCTATCACTCTTAAAGGACGGCAGTGACCAGGCTCAACTATGTTGACTAAAGTCATCACAAGTCTCAGCCCACATCTTCTGCTATAGTTTTTCCCCCATCCAAATCAAAACTGATCAGCACAAAGTAGAGATTTTCCTACCTCCTTTCAAATGTTTTGGGTTTTTTGTTTTGTTTGGCCTTTTTTTCAGCATTTTGTTTCAATGGAAGCTTTCCTTCCCAACTCAAACCAAGGCAGAGGAAATTAGGAATTAAAGTGCAGTTCTGAGCACCGATAAAATCATTACCTCTTCTTCCTGGTTCTTCCTCCGTTTTGCTTCTGTAGCATCACCATCCCCTTCATCAGCTTCTGCGTCAACAACGTTCTCTTCCTCCTCTGCTGGAGCCTCCTGATTATTCAGTGTCTAGAAATCCATGACAGACCAGATAATCAGGCTGACTGCTAGGAAGCATCAACTGCATCAAAAGGCTTTAGCCAAACATTTGGAATTTAACAATCCCTTGTTCAATGTTCTACCTTTAAGGACAAATTAATTTCTAGAAACTCACTACTATGAAGAAGTAATGAACTTACACTCATGACAACTGTAACATTAAACAAGATGAACATCTACAAGATAAATAAGCTATCAGCCTGCTTATATGACAGTCCTTGACGGGAGAGGAGTGGCAGAAGGAACACGCAAAAGCCTTTCAATGAAAAAAGGATCATCCCCAAGGTTTTGACAGCCACTGCTATAACAGAACATTGATCTGGGAGCGAACGGTGAGTAATATGCTTTTATCTCACCAAAGTTAAAATAAACAGGCATTTTCAGAGTACAGTCTTAAGTAAATTAGGATTTAATATATAGTAACTTTAATTTTCTTGTTAATTTTATGAGAATGCAAAGACAGTTTATGCATAAAGAAATATTTAAGTAGTAATTTAGTATTCACATTGAAACATGCTATGCTTTTCCAAATTCTGGTTCTCAAAAACAGGTAAAGGAAGTGAGGCATTTTTCAGGTAATGTTTTTCTGTACCTTGTCTTGGTCACCATCTAAATCTTTCCGAGTTGCCTTCCGGGTGCTGACTTCAGTAAAAGATGCCATCTTTGCATTCTTCCTTTTAATTGCTTCCAGAAAAATTTTAAAGAACCTGAAAGAAGAAGCAACCCAGAATGTCAAAGCTCTGCAGCACTGTAGCCAATTTCAAGCTGTCAGAAAATTAATTTATTTTAAGAAGCCAGTCAACTCATGACAGACATATTCTCTGGTGGATGCAAAAGTACTTCTAGGACAAGGCAAATAATTTTTCTTCTCACCCCTTTCCCATTTGTTTAGGAATGAAAAGGTTGGTATCAGCTCTCTTACAATCACAAATGTAGTAGCCAAGCATCCTAAGCTTAAAATTGTAAGCTCCTCTGGACATAAAATCTGCACATCAAATTGACCTTCAGAAGAGATGGTTTACTACTGGACTTTTTTCTTTTGTAAACCAACCAGGACATGCGAAATTGTTAAATAGAGTAACCCAGCTTGAACTCACATGGCCTGAAGGAAGAAGAAATCAATGAAGCTCTTTTGCAAAACAAAAATAGCTTTCAATAGGCCCTTATTAAATGTTCTACTTTTAACTACACAAATTTGGCCAGACATGGGGAAGGAAGCAGGGTAAAAAAAGAAAGGGGGGTGGGGGGAAAGTCAGCCTTTTCTCATTTATTTTTTTAAAAATAATTTAAAAAATTAAGGTTTAGTTCTGTTCAATGAGAGCACCGAGGGATACTTAAAGTATTCAAACATTTTTGCTGGGAAAAAAATGTTTAAGTATCCAAAGATAAGGAATGAGATGTTGCTTATATGGCTCGTCTCCAAGTATATCAAAGACATGTGAAAGATCTGCCTTGACACAATTCTGCACTGTCACCACACCACAGATCCACAGTTTTATTCAAGACATAAAAAGCAACTGTGTAGATGCTTCTGCAAGCAAATCTACAGGAAGCTGTCGCTCTGAAAGCCATAGCAGCAGTAATAAACAACACGCAGTGACCCTCAGAGCCTGTGGAAAGGCAAAAGAAGAGCAAATATTCAAGTACCTGAAAGCAAACTCACCTTGTTTCCATGAAGTGCAAGATGTCCTTGGGTTTCACACACTTCTCCTCTCGATAATATTCATGGGGCAAGAAATGGAATTTGATTTTGTAGAGGCGATGTTTGTTCTGCTTGCACTTCACACGCAGTGATTCCTCTATCTCAACTTTCTGCAAGACCTACAAAAGCCCCAAGTAGGAATGTTACTCCTTTGACGAAGACACTTCATTTACTTCCTGCAGTTCCAGTGCCTTCCACCGGAGACCAGAATTACACAAGGCTAACTGGCACACTTTTCTGGGGGCTTTGCAGCAGCTCCTGGACAAAAGGGCTCTACCCTATTGCACTCTTTTTGGCTTAAACTCCTCCCACAATCAACTTAGACAATACCGGGGGAACTGCCTCACCTCCCACCTGACTCCCTCCCAAGAGACTACACTTAGTGGGCCAACAGCTTCATTTTACTGACACATGCTCACTGACCATGACAGTATTCCAGCACAGATCTGACTCTCAACTCTATCCTTGCCATTTTCAACAGGAAAGAGTAAGACAGAAGAGCATACGGCATGCGGAACACAAGACTGCACCCCTAGGAAGAGGGAGGACAGAATACATCAGACTTCGGTATATCGAGTCTCCATGAAGCCACGCATTTTGCTTCTACTGAGCATAGCCACTTGTATAGGATTAGGAAGGGGTGGGGGACAGAGAGGTCTCTGCTATGCCAGTCACGGCCAGATCAGATTGTCTCAAAGAGAAGACAAACCCCTCCAATTCTAGACACTGACAAAAACGAGCTTTCGAAAAAGCCAAACAAGGCTTTGACAGCAAACATAAATCCTCCGGGCCATTATACTACTGCTGTCTCAGCTATTACCCTTCCTTCACATTCTATAGAGTTTATAGCCTGTGACAATGCTCTATATGTTAAATTGAACTTAAGTCTCATACTGCCACAGTAACTGCAATTCCTTTCAGTGCTCCACTTCCTAGCAGATATTACAGGTTCAGTATGCAAGAAGTGAAAAGAAAGGACCTCCTCATCTTTTGCCCACAGATAAACCTTCAAAAATGGAAACTGCTACAAAGCCAGACTAACTGATGAGCTTAAATAGGAATTTCGTTTTGCTGACTCTCAAAGGATACCCTGAATAGGAGGCTCACCTCAGCTAAGCACACTCTCGTGAGCTGTCTCTTAAGCTGTTTCACCTTCTTGAAAGCTTTCTTGGTATTGAACACAGGAACACTCATCATTGGTGTTTTAATTTTTGCACTGGCCACCATCAATATTTCCCGCAACCTTTAAATAAAAAAAAAAAAATCTTTCAAATTAAGCATAAAAGCACTATGCAATCAAGTAAGTACCTAGTTCATTTAATTAGGCAGCATACAGCAACTGCCAGTTCTACCAAAGCCATATGCATCAAGAGCTGTGGTTACCATTGCACTGCTCCTTTTTACTTTTTTCTCGTTCCTCATCAGGCACAGCACAACAGTAGCTCTACTGCATCAGCTGGAATATCACCCCAGTTACGGGAAGAGAACAGTGATGAAAGTAAACTGTTTCAAGAGCAGAAGAACTAATGAGGCCTGTTTTCTACAGATGCATAATGTATGCTGCTTCATACTTTCTCCCACTCCCCTGCTCCTCTGAAGTAACACAACCATCTCCCATCTAAGGCATCGCACACCTATGCACAAGGCCAGGGTCAGCACCCATGTTATTCAGAACAAGCTGATAAGTGGCTGGTAAACACATGTGCACTGATAAAGTCACTGTCACCAAACAGAAGAGCTAGGGGAAACCTGGCTGCTCTAAAACAGGTGTCTCTCTACATAGGTGACAATAATATGAAACACGCCAGATTTCATAGCTGCAGTGAAATTTTGTGTGGGGAAAAATATAGGTTTGAAAGTCAGTAGGGGGAAGAAGAGGTCAGCAGAGGGCAAACCCACAAAGCACCATTTCTTTAGGCTTATACTGTACTGACTAAAAATACAGAAACAAATAAGCCATTTCCTATACATCAGTTAAGACTAAGGGGCCTTCACAGATATTTTGTATCTGGAAAATGAACCAAAACAACCATAAAATTGTAAAACATTAGTTATGAACAGGCACAATTTACAATTAAACTGAAGGATCATTTGCCCTCAAGATTACACATGTATCTGCCAGTGAGATTAAGCACTATTACTTAAGTGCCAAAAATTGCAAAGGATCCATTGAGAACAAAGTTTTCTCACCTTGGAATACCCAATGTGACATTCATTTCACCTCTGCCAGCAAAGTGGAAGGTGTTCAGAGTCATCTGTGTGGAAGGTTCCCCAATACTCTGAGCTGCAAGAAGACCCACAGCTTCTCCTGGGTCACAAAGAGATCGCTGCCACTTTAAATACAACAAATTCTTCAATCTGAAGACAGGAAGTAAGAGGATTAGCTCAACGTAGTACAAAATAAAGAACTTAGAAGAGACTGAAACATTGCTCAGTTCAACACAGTTACCTCTCTCAGCCAGTTTCTCCCAGTAGCTTATGGATAAATACACTCCTGAAACTACAAAATTGTCTAACCCAATCTGATCTGACAAACACAGACCATCAACAAAGAACTGGGGCCTTGGCCAAACCATATTTTAATTCTGCTGCTAATTCCCAGAATGTCAAAAGACAGTCCATTTACTCCCACTTGCTCATCTTAACTGCCTTGCTAACTCCAAGGTGTGGCAAGACCATATTTTGGGTTTTAAGCATTACTGTAAAATATTATTTTATATGTAGGGGGACAGCAATACATTGCTGTGTCCATAAGGCCTTTGCCAAAGCCCTTAGCAGAACAGAAAATTCAGGTTAGGAACCAGCACCTCTCCACTGCACACTAAGCACACTTGACTTCCAGGAACCATTCTGAAACCCACTACTTTGTTTTACAAAGGTCACAACAAAACCAAGAGTTGATAAAGACTTTTCATCTTTAGCAAACTCAGTCCAAAAATAGGCATTTTGTGTTTTGGCTCAGTGCAAAGAATTAAAGACACAGAAGTTATTACCGATCAGAAGAAAGTGCTGGGTGCATGTAACTTTGTCTGTTCTCAGATTCCCATTTGTTGATGTAATATTCAACTCCATTTTCAAATGTTTCTGAAACAGATGCAAAATAAGTATCTGGACGCCAAACACCAAGGCTTGGGTCAGGACATTTATTTGTCTTCTTCATATACTTTCTTCGTTTCTTCTCATCTAGTTCATACCACATCTTCAATAACTGAAAACAAGAAGAGATTGTTAAGCAGACTGGTTTGTCCACAATAAGACCAAAACCAAATAACACTGCTTCCACCAGCAACAGCGAAAGAGGAAAAGATTACCTGTGTAAAACTTAAGGGTGTACATAACACAGCAAACAATGCGGCTACAAATATGACGTTCTCCGTTTTCTGATACTTAACACTTTTGATCCCAAATGATTTCAAGATTCTTTACAAGCTTGAAAGACTCAGACCTAACTATCCATAGTAACTACTCCAGGAATCAGCAAAATACAGCCCTCTAGGAATGATTTTAACTTGGGAGTGAACCCCCTCAATATACTTAAATCTTTACTTCTAGCTGACTACCACCTCACCTGTCTAAAGCTGGCATGACAAAGGAGCTTCTCCAATTTTCAGCTATCAACATTCAAGCCCAATAGTCCAGCAGAGACCTTAAACATAGCTTACATCTTATGCCTGCTGATCGGTTTTATTTCTATTCTTCAGTTTGCTAGTCTTTCAAGTAACATTTCAAATGTTGCATTTAATAAAGGAAAAAGTTAATACTGACTTAAAGCAATAAATCAATACAAAAAAATGAGCTAAACCTGTCTTTTACACGCCTTGCTCTTTTATGAAGGAAGAATTGGCTTGTGACATGGAAGTCTGTCCACTGAGCTTTATAATATACTGAGAAAGTGATGAACACATTATCTATATCCACCCATCTACTGAAAGAAAAAAAT
Source organism: Aviceda cuculoides (assembly GCA_035590195.1). Classification (NCBI taxonomy): domain Eukaryota; kingdom Metazoa; phylum Chordata; class Aves; order Accipitriformes; family Accipitridae; genus Aviceda; species Aviceda cuculoides. Next base: position 41,743,080 of record JAVJGG010000054.1, read on the forward strand.
GAACAAACAGTAAACGAATCCCCAGGCCAAATTGTTTTGAATGTTATCAAAAGTGCCAATAGCAATGCAAATTCAGCATAGTTGAATAAATAAACCAGTGATTAGGCATAACATTTGCAGACAAGCTCAGAGTTATATAATCTCAACACCTTCAACTTGGAGTTTCACGCTAACTGTCCACATTCTACCAGGGTAAATTCCTTCTGAAAGCAAGGCTGTGAAGCAGCACCTGTTTGCATATTGTGTCCATACACACAATCTTCACTAGAAGATTCACTAGGTTAGTGCCCTGGTGTACAAAAGGCTTAAGCAAAAGTACTTTTCTGAAACACTACGCAGGGCTGGCTCAGCACTCTGATCTTTGTATCTAAACAGCATCTCATCCAGGTAACAGATGTCCATCCAAGAGAGATCTACTCTGTGTACATGAAATAATAAAAAACACCCACAACAAAAAAACAACCCACCATCAAACAAATAAAAACAATCCCCCAAAACCACCAACAAACATGGGCTGTTTTCTAAAACCAGTTTTACCTCAGAGTTTTTGGCCTCTGCACTAGCGCCAGGGCCCACAGACTTCAATAAATGAATCTCAGCTTGATCACCCACACAGCTGACATGATTCCCTTCAAAAGGTTAACTTTATATAAAGCAGACTGTGAAACACTTCAGGACATAAAAAGCCATTTAAAAAAGAAAAAAAAAAAAAAAAATCACTGAATCATGCAACTTTTTTAAAGGGCTCAATCAATTCAATTGCTTCTGTGTTACCTGTAAAGTAGCAGGATCTCTTCCATTTTTGATTTCTCCTCCTGTAATCTGTGCTCTTACACTTGCCATTTTCTTTCGGGAAAACATCAGAAAACCTCCTTCTCTTTGCACAGAGTTTTGGTGCCTGGCTCGCCACTTTTTGATGGCTTTGAACTGCTGGTTAGCTTGGTGAGACTCCATCCTTGCTAAAGCTTCATCCAGATGGTTTGTCTTCTGGATTACCTGTAAGAAAGTTACCTGTATGATTATTCTTCTCCCTATGCTCACTGTAGCAGAGAAGGCAAAGCAAACTGGAAAGGTCATCTGCTGTCACTCAAAATGTTCAGCTGCTGTAAAACAGCTTTCAAAATTGGTTTTCGACCCAACTGAGACAAAACTCATGGTATCTTTATGTGGCTATTGCCGTTCTTTAACAAGCAGTGATGATACTGGTAAAAGGAATTTTACTCTTCAGTCTGTCAAGTTTGGTTAAGTCATCTGTGTTGAATCCAAATGCAGAATGAGAATAGATGAGAACAGGGAGACCACTTGGTGCTCTGCTGAAATTGAGACTGCCTAAATCATGCCACAGACTTAGGATTAGCTTCTGTATTTTGAATACAATAGCAAATAAAAATGTGGGTTAGTCTGAGAACGACTGAGAGAAACAACTATGCCACTGCATCCTTAACAGATATGCCAGATGTTAACAGTGCATTTCAGCCTCCCCCTTCACCCCATATAAATACTTAAGATTTAGGCATTCTACCTCATAATTTTCTGCAATGAAAGGAAACTGCTCGGGTTGTAAGAATTGAGTTTTAGGGATATCAAGTCCATCTTCTCCATACAGAAACTGCACCACACTGCCATCACTATCTCGTACTGTCAGGTCATACTGAACTACCAGTCCTTCCAAATGTTTTATGATACACCTGTTCCAGAGAAAATAAACAACCCACTGTTAAGAGGCTACAAAGCAACAAGGATGATAAAATTCTAACATGAAAAATACTGTTTTCATTAATATTGTAAGTGCACTTAAGGGCTGATCAGGAATTCTGGAAGCCAAAAAGCATACAGACACAACACACAGGTGAAATGCATAATGATACTGCAAAGCTTTCTGCATGTTGCTCCCCTCCAGTTTCCTTGAACTGAAGTGACTTAAAATGAAATAGCAAATTACTCTCTATTTCTGCTGTCACTCAAACAGTTGTCTGAAACAAAGGGGCATCCCTCCTTTAGAACCCCTCACTACCCTCTGAAACAATTAAAAAGTTCCATCTTCTTCTATATAGTGGAAGCGTTGCTTGGATAAAGACGAGGGTGCACAATGTTGCCATGAAAAGCTAGAGTTGCCTGGAATTTGTACATCTTTACTTGTACCAGGAAAAAGATTTCTCCAAAAGGAAAAGTTGCTACTGCTATGTGCCAGAGATAAGTTACAGATGATAAAGTTCCACTTGATCTAGTCCTCTAGAAAGTCAGCCTCAGAACAAACATTCAACACTCAAACAGTAAGCACTTTTTAAAAAATCAAGCACACTGAAGTTAATCTAGCAATACAGGTGCTTCTTCCAGTCTACACTACTCTACAAAAAAAACCCAACCAAACAAACAAAAAAACCCCAAACAAACAAAAGGACCTTTTAAAGGCTCAAGTTCTAAAAGAAGCCTCTTACCTTTGTAGGTACCCAGAACGGCTGGTTTTGACAGCTGTATCCACGAGACCTTCCCTGCCAGCCATGCAGTGAAAGAAGAATTCCTAAACGTAAGCACAATACCATCAGTGTTCTGCTGAGAAGTACACCAAGACTGGCAATTCATGCTCTCTTTCTCAAAAGCCACATATGAAAGTAGGGTGAACAAAGTTGATTTATCTATAATCGCAGATACTCTGTATTAAAATACCAAGATTTAAATAAACGTCAATATAAGCACAAGCAGTATTAAACTTACAGAAGGTTTGATCCCAGTGAGAAATCTGCCAGTCACAAATCCTCCTGAGCTAGGGGAAAAATCATAAGGCTGGAAACATGGCAGTGATTTGCCAGATGCCATCAGTGGGGGTCTTCGACCTTCCAACTCAATCTGGCCCAGCAAACAAGAAATCTAAATACAGACAGGATAAAAGGAAACATCACTTTTCCATCCAACTTTTTGCTCACATAAGTTCAACAATTTTTCCTGAAAAACACAGTAAAAAAAAATTAGAATGTTCGCTAAATGTTCGTTTAGCTAAATGTCGACATGTTCATTAATGTTCTTGCTACCGATAGGCGGAAAAGGCATGCAGACCTCATCTGGTCTTTTTAAGTCATTCCAGCCCCTTGACTTATCCTCAACATTTTCATTCTCATTCTGTATGTTTATTTTAATATAAAGACATGTGAAACTAAAAATACCGTAAGTATTTTTTAGATCCCTACATTAGCCTCACCACCTCTCAGCAATGTACTAAAAACAGAACAAAACCAAACCAAACCAAACCAAAAAATTGAAAACAACACCTTCTCTCTTGAGCTTTGGTCATTCTCTCTCATCAGAGAGTTTTAGAAGGCCTTTTTATATACTGATTCTTGTTTGGCGTCTGTGTTGCAGAAAACAAAATGAAAACACATCCTTGCCATTTCTACCAAAATCAAAGTAAGATTTAGTTGTTCCTATTCAGTAGTGGAAGAAGGAAACAGAGGGGTCGGTTTCCAACAGAGGCCAGGAAAAGTTCTCTCCTACAGTAGGTTTGTTTGTGTTATCTGCTGCATTCCTTCCAAAAAGAAGGTCTGCTGTTTCTATAAACCCTAATGTACCAAGAACTGATTCAAAAATAGAAGGTTATAATAAACATTGACTCTCCTCCATCACCCACTGAGGTCTTTATTATGTTCTTCTAAAATTTTTCCATGCCAAAGGCCTCTATTCCCAAAGCCCAGAATAAAAATCTTGCTTTGGTACTAGATATCCACCCAAGAGCTTCTCAATAGCTTACATTCTAGGACAAATCACATCAACACATCCAGCTATTTTAGCTATCATTACCTGCATTGTATTTACAGTAGATCCTTTGGCTCCTGACTGTACCATCAACTGCAAATTGTTCTCTGGAAAGCTCCTGTGGAGACCAAGGGGCATACAAACCTAAAGAGTTGTGATGGGGTGAAGGGAACAAAACAAAACCATTATTAATAAAATAATAAACCAAAGCAATTCCTGTTGAAGGCTTTAAGAAAGTGAAACGATGAGTCATCACAAGCATTCCTATTTATAATTTTAAAAGCATCTTGAATATTAAGCCATCTTCTCATTCAGGGAGGACAATGTTGAGGTGCCGAGGCAGTATGTGAAGCTCATGCCGGGGCCAGATGGAAAGCTTCAGCCTCCAGAAAAGTCATGCAACCCTCATTGACATTGAATTAACTTAATAAGAAAGTCTCCAAACAAGATTAGTATACACAGATGCCTCGATGCCAACCTTGTTAACTTCATTGTTGTAATTGTTTACTTCCTCCTTGAATTTCAGATCTACCATGTTAAAATCCCTCTGGTCTTTGCAGAGATGGGCATCCTGCCATTTCCCTTGGACCTCCTCACATGATGCTGTTTCTGGCAAATTAAGAGCAGCTCTAACAGCCTGAAAGTAAAATATGGGCGTTTTTAGGTGCTAAGCAGGCATGATTAAACAGGGCAGGATTTCAAAAATTTTTAATTGAGGGAGTTGGGGGTGGAACTTCTGCAAGACAGACTTACTTCAATACCATGCTGGCTTGACTTTTCAATGATTTTTTGTCTTTTGTGGTCTGCTTCAGGTTTAACCAAAATATCTTCAATCCCTGTTAAAGAGAGACAGAGCACATAATGATCTAAAAATGAGAAAGAATTGAGGAAGGAACCACATTTAGTGTCAGGGATTTTGAGAGCAAAGAGCTGGAAAAGGAAGCCACAATTAAAGAAATAGTAATTGTTAAAATCAGGCTAACTGCAGTTTGACAAGAAAAAAAAAATCTGAATGGCTTTTTGAGGGAGAAGGCATATGCTGCCAAAAAACCCATGCAGCATCAACTAAGCTAAGCATTAAGGGTGCAAAATCAACTCGCTAAGTTAAGACTTCTTAACTTCAACAGTGTCTATAAAATCTCAATCGGTGCACTTGCACAAACAAATGTGTTACAGGCCAGCCACATCAAACCATTTTTTCCTCTTCTTCTATTAGCTGAACTTTGCAGAATCTGTCATTTTCTAGCTTTTTTAAAAAGGTAAACTAAAAATACAGACCATTGTGATGACAAGACCAGGAGAACAACAATTTAGAAGAAATCGAATGTTGGAACCCTAACTCCTGTAAGCTATTTGTAAGGAGTCCTGTGAAAGTCACTAAAGTGGTCACTAAAATGGCTGGAGCATGAATGAAGAGAGGCCAAAAGATGTGTTTGTCCTTTAAAGATACAAGGAAACAAAATTTTCTTCAAGAGGAAAAAAAATTTTGACAACATATATGATCAAATGCTGGCACAGGGACTCACAGAGGTTGTACAATCAGAATCCCTGGAGATACTCCCAACTTGACTGGACATAGCTCTGTGGAAGCTCACCTGGCAAGACTTGCTTTGAGCAGGGAGCTGTATTAGACCACCTCCAGAGGATTGTCCCAGGTTAAGCGTACAGCAGTTGTAGGGGTACAAGTGGGACACTTTACTACTGAGTTGCAGACACATTTAGAAGGCAAAGGAGCCTATGGCCCTGTCACATGTCCCTCTATCTTTACTCTTTTTCTCCAGCCCTGCTCTTCTTTTCCCATTCCATCCTTGTCTCTTCTACTTTATCTCCTTCTCCTAAACCTTATTCATCTCACCCCAAAGTCTCATCTTGCTCAGTCCCAAATTGCCTCATCTTCACCAAATGCTAGACTCCTGCTCCAGTCCCACTTCTCTTTTTCTTATGTTTTAACTACCTGGTGATCCCAGGCTCATTATCTTTTCCTAACTAGTTTTTGTACCCTGTCTCTCTAGACATATTTTCTGTGTCTTACTGTTAATTAATGGCCTTCCTCACCTCAGCTGATGTCCCTCCCTTTTCCTTGGCTCACTTCAGCCTGTTGGCTCCTCACTACTGCTGTCTACCAGTTGACTGTGCCTACGTAACTCTAAGTGATCATATTTTGCCTTCAGACGAAGCCAATTTAAACCCTCCTGCTGCTATATACTGTAAGTATTTCATTAGCACAAAACCATCTTGTAAAGCTCTACACTGTAATTTGAAATATTTCAACTATTGCAAGAAGAAAGAGTACAGCGAGGGTCAAATTTTTATTGCATGCCAAGTGCATTTTTTGTATCAGTTTGCAAAGCTGTAATGAAAGTCAAACATTTACCAAAAGATTTACAGTAGAATGAGATATGCGAGACTTTATTAATAACCCTCAGAGTTCTTCCACCTCGCTTTATCAGTTGTTCTGGTTTCTATGCAACAATTATTTTTCAGAGAAGTAAAAATAACAAAGACTCACAGGATCTTTTGATCTAAACAAAATTTCAACACAAGACATTTAGACTGTGTACACTTTGACTAGGCAGGACAGAAGAGAAGACTTGATGGACATACTCAAGATTATACTTTCTCTTTATGGTTAGAAGGCCAGCTATGCATCAAACAGAACAAAAAAGACCAAAAATAGCCTGGCAAACAGCTATCCCACTCAAGGACAGTTTTGCAAAATTTTATTTACAGAACTCTTAGCATGTATTATGCCCAACAATGTCTGTTCTGTATCTTAGGAGGTGCTGCACTACAGCACTGATGAATTAGTCCTTGTGGTACTCACCCATTGTAAATCCCCTGTACAACTGCAGATAAGCAGTAAAGAGGCGTCCTAGACACGTTAGCACTTTCCCACTGGTTTCACCCCCATAGATTTCATAGCAACAGTGGACCAGGCCATAGGCAGAGCTGCCAAAGTGAGCTTTGTCCAAGACTCCACACATTAATTCCCCATTTCTCATAATAACCTGAAATATAAAACACAGCTATTCACAAACACAGAAATTTTGGTCTTATGATCTCTACAGATTTTTCTGTGTAATCTACAAGAAAACAGGTTTAAGTTTAAAAAGCCCACATATTGTTGAAGAGTTATATATGGTCAGATTATCTATACTTCCAGAATTTATAATAGAAATAAAACTTCTAACACCATCTGTATTTTTCCACCTATAAAGTCCAACAATGAAGACACTGGTCTAACAAAAACTGATGGAATCTGTATCAGTCAGGATCAGTACAGAGTTCTTCCTGACACCCAGGGCTATCCTCTAATCTGGCAGTAACTGTTGCTGAATATCTGTTTTTAACCTTGTCATCTGCCTGCTTCCCCTTCCCATTCCTCTACTGTATACACGATTTCATTACAATACATCCCAGCCCAGCCTCCAGAGTTGCTGCTCCAGCATACCTGAGATTCACACATTGAATCAAGATTTAGATATGTGTTTGCAGGTCCCTTTACCCAGGCTCTTCCACCAATCTTAGCTTTCCCAGTCAAATTCAGTGGGATGTGGTTTTCAGGAATTATGTTTATTAACAATGTAGAAACAACCTATAAAGAAGCAGAAATAATGGCAGGAACTATTTATTTCCTGTATTCCCTTCTCAAGGTAAAGAATTTGGCATGGAGTAGAAAAGCAACATACTGTATGTATTTTTTTTCCACTGACAGCAAAGCTTTAAAAGCTCAGAAATCTGAAGTTTACAAGACAAGAATATCCCCTTGCTACTCTCTTTGAAAGATCAATGAGCTGAGACACATAATCATTCAGAAACATATGGCACCAAAGATTTTTCCAATAATTATATATCTACATACATATTAAAAAAAAAAAGTTGTCTGTTGGGTTTTATAGGAAAAACTGGCAGAGAATCCCCCCTACTCTGTTCTAAGACATAATATTTGGATTGAATGTTAAACTCTCTTAAATAGTAGAAGATGGAGCACTCGGGCTTCCCAGGTATTACATCAACCTAATGATGGTCTCAACCAAAAAGTCAAATATTTACCTACAACCTTTAAGTTCCAAGATTTAAAAGCACTGACTGGCATAACCTAGTTTACTATGATCAACAAATTCCTTCTCTGCTCCCATGCCTGTAAACTGCAGCATTATACTTCTATCTGCAACACTGTTCAGAGCAGCAAGTAGAAGTACTATTCTAATACTGTCATTTTAAATGAAAGATGACTCTCAAAGCTCAATAAACACACACCAACATCTATGTGGTGTTGATTAGATGATGGGATCTGGCTTTTCAGCAAGCCTCAGCAGCACTGGCTTTAACGTTAGCATTCTCCTTACTTTGGAACCACCAGCATTCTTTAACCCAATAAACTACCTGCTTTCCTGTCCATAACTGTTGTGGTTTCATAATGGCAGGAGGAAAGACTTTAATTCTTCCTTTTTTGTCTGTTAGTCCTCGGTAAACAAGCTCCATATATTGCTCTCTGGTGAAAAAGCAGCCCCGGATTGTCATGCTGACTCCAGAAATCATGTGATCCTGGATCAAGCCAGGAAGTGGTTTCCCATCCTAAAGA
>JAVJGG010000054.1:41763481-41813620 GCA_035590195.1 Aviceda cuculoides
TATTAGTGTTATCATTATCGTTATTAGTTTCTTCTTTTCTGTTCTATTAAACTGTTCTTATCTCAACCCACAAGTTTCACTTCTTTTTCCTGATTTCCTCCCCCATCCCACTGCGGGGGGGGGGGGAGTAAGTGAGCGGCTGCGTGGTGCTTAGTTGCTGGCTGGGGTTAAACCACGACACCATGACACAACAAACTTTTTCTACTACACTTGCTGTTCTTACACTTAAACTTAGAGAGAAAACAGATCTCGGCACCTTTCCTATTTTCAAAGGCTACAAAATGTGTGACAGCTTGAGCACCATCACCCATTCACCAGCAAGACAATAATTAAGCATACATACATCAAAAAACAGAGGGTTGTAGACAGTCAGAGGCAGTTCTATATGGCCAAAATGACCAGGGCAGTTGCTGAAGTTCTGTATGCAAGTTGCACACACTTCTTTGGAGTCTGGAGGTCCCAAAGCCAAGTCGTACAGTCCATTAATGGCTGGATTCCCTGTATTATCCAAATACTGAGGATTTGTTATGGGTTTTACACTCAGTTTCCTTAAGTTGAAAGAAAAGAACAAAAATTAGTGGGAGCAAACAGCCACATAATATGCACTTGAATGGTACAACTAGCACTGACATTTAGTATCTGTATGATTTGTTTTTTTATTGATTATAACAACTTTTTGAGGGTACTTTGTGCATGCAATGGGAATTTCTGTATCATTGATTTCATTGTCTGCGTACAATCATTCATACCACAGCAAATATTTCTTACATCTTTAGCCATTCTATTAAGAAGTCAACTACTTTTGTCTGTGTGTCCGCTCAAGCAGTGGGAGAGGTATAAAACCATATAAACACTTAGACAATGACAGCTGCACGTCCTTGACTACACACAGTGCTAACACCACACCACTCTCTAGAACTCCAGGAGAAGTTTTCCCTGCTGGAAAAAGCCACACAAAACCCTCTGCAACAAAGATACACTGGTGCTAAAGTATCTGAACATTTTCCCCGCACTGAAACCAGAAAAGTCTCTTCTGTGCTGGCCACTCAGGATGAGATCCCAGGCCACGTTTCCAGGAGTGTGCCCACCAAGGAACATGCCCAACCTTACCAGCACAGGGCTTCTCCAGGCTCTGACAGGCTCTGCCGGCGCTGAGGTGCAGGGGGTGGGGGGAAGCCAACACACTCCCCTCAGGGGAGGCCCCTCAAGAGAGGCACAACCTTCGCCCTCACAAAGTGAGTTTACGCCGCACCCTGTGCCTCTGCCCCCGGCAACACATGGCCATACTCCCCCCGACTCCATTGCCAGCGAGGGGCTCTCCTGAGAGGACCGGGGCCGCCTCCCTGCCTCCTCACAGCCCCTTCCCCCCAGCCTCCCTCAGTCGCACACAAGGAACCACCACCCCGCCCTCACAGCCCTTTCCCTCTCCTCCAAGACCTCCAGCGGCCCCAGGCCACGCAATGGGTCTGAGAGCCCCACAGAGAGTCCAGCAGCCCCCCAACGCTCAACGACCGGAGGGCACTCAGTTGCCGCCATCCCAGCGGCTGGTGAGGGCCAGGGCGCAGCTGGACTACATTTCCCAGCAGGCAGCGCGCCTACAGCCCGACGAGGCCTGCCGTGTTCTGGCGCAGGGCACGCCGGGAGTTGTAGTCCTCAACAGCAGCCCGGAGGGAGGAGAACCCACCGCCTGCCATGCATCCTCACCTGATCTCCTCGGCCGTGTACATCCCGAAGGAGACCCCAGCCAGCCGCCGCCACGGCACCACCTTCGGCGGCCTCATGGTGAACAAGCGACTCTGCCCCGACCGACACTTCGTCCCTCTCTGCAGCCGAAGCTGCTGCGCCACGGGAAGCACCACGCGGTCCCGGCTGCGGGGGGGAGGCGGGGCCGGGCAGTACCACTGCCGCGGAGGGGCGGCCCCCCCATCCACCCCGCGCGAGTGGAACCGTCCTCCTTCCGGGACGGCAGCGCGCGGGTGCCGGCATGGCGGCGCGGCGGCTGGGCGGCAGCTCTTGGCAAGTAGTATCGCTGAGCAGGCGGTGCTGCTTACTGGGCGGCCGGCGAGAACGCTACCGGTAAGGCTCTGCCGCTCCCGCAGCAGAGGGAAAGGAAGGGCCCAGCGGCGGTAGCGCTGCGAAGGAATCAAGGGAGCCGGGGGGTGGTGTCTGGGGATTTGAGGTGCGAGAGGCCGCGCAGGCGCAGAAGGGGCTGCGCAGGAACGGGGCCGCTCTGCGCATGCGCCGTGGTGTCTCGGGGCTCTGGCGGGCCGGCTGAGGCGGCGTGGCCTGGCCCGCGGAAGGGGAACGCTTCTTCTGTTTTTTTTTTTTTTCCCGGTTTTTGGTGGGCTTTGCGTCTCGGAGAGGCTCCGGGAGTGAGTTTGAGCTGTTAAGTGATTCCTAGAGCGGAATCTCACGAAAAAGCAGGTGAAGGGGGGAGGTTGTCTTCAGCGTGTCTCAAGTGAAAAGATCCCGCTCCTCTGAGTATTCTTTTTGGACAAAATATAACTCATATCAGGGATGGTAAAATCATAGCTAATAAATTTATGGGGCATATGGGAACAGCTAGAACTATGCAATATCATTGTAAAGCACAGGGGTGTGAATGTATGTGAACAGCATCTCCCTCAGGGTCAAGGTCACTGTGGAAGCACGTGCGAATGCTACAGTTGCGGTAAGACTTCAGTGTTCGATTGCTTCATGAGAAAAAAAAGTATTTTAATCTAAGCTTCAATTTGTGTTAAAAGCAATAAAATGTGAACAATTGTAAGAAAGACTTGGAGCAGTGTCCTGTGACTCTGAACTGTGCACAGAGCAGCTGCTTTGCGATACACAGCAGAAACAAGTTTATGTGGATGTGCCTTCTACAGCTGTGGTTATGTGAATGTCCTGTCTGCAGCTCTGTAGAGACTGGGCATCTGGAACTAAGCAGGGCTGATTTCCCTGCGTCCCAACTCAGGTCTTCTGCTTGTGTAAACACTACTTGGGGTCTAAAATATTTTTTAAAAAGGTACTGCTTTCAGCTAGATCCTGCCTCTAAAACACAAAAGTGTCTTTTCTGATTTGTGTTCAGGATTTTCTTTCTAAGATGCAGTAATCTGTGAAAACTACTTTAAAGCCATCATATCCCCAAAAATAAAGAATTACAAATTTTATGTAATTTGGGTTTTTTGTGTATAACTTCTTGTCTCTTGAAATTAGGGCTTTAAGAGAAGCATCAGATAAAAGTTTTAAGATAATAATTTGGCGTTATTAACAGTGCAACATTTTGAGTTACTTTTCACCTCTAATGTTTTAATTAATTCTGACCTGTATTACAGAATTTCGCTAATTACTTTTGCTATATTAATATGACATAAATTCAAAATTCTGATTGGTTTATAGGTGCTCTTCTAGTAGTACAGCCCTTGGGAAGACTGTGGACAATTCACAAGGTATGATGTCTTAATTATTAGTTTCTTGCGTATGTTTCTTTAACCTCCAAACAACATAGTGTGTCAGGAGATAAAGACCACATGAACGCCCTCTTTCCCCTTCTTGGATTTTCTTTTCCCCTGTCTTCAATGTGCAGAGATTTCCAGGCTTAACTTGATCACCCTCAACCACCAACCAGCTCTGTGCTCCAAGAACATGAACTGAGTTGTCCAGTTCCATGAGCTGTCCAGTTGCTCTTTGAAATGGAATAAACTATAACATGGAAATTGAGGAGTTTTCCACCTTGATGGTGACAGTTTCATTCATATTCTTGCTGCTTTGTACTCCTTACCATATTTCTGTGATGAGTTTTGTGAGAAAAGTAAACTGGGATGCTCGTAGCTGTGCTGTATGTTGGAACAAGTTCCTGCCAGTCAGTAACAGCTCATGGAAGCATCAACTCAGAAGAAGTGGGAAAGCGCCTCTGCAGACTCTGGCTCCGGGGGCTGTAATCAGGAGGTCCCACATGCTCCTCTGTGAGTGAATTTGCTAAGATGCTTTACTGACAACCTATAGCTGCTTCTTTTGGTATTGTCTTTTCTTTTTTTCCTCTCTGGGAAAGCAGGGCAGATTGATCTGTGGGACGAAAGGAACTGAACAGTTGGTGTCAGTGCTATCAGAGCAGGAACTTGAGAGGGCACTGTGCTGCAGTATTCAGGCAGGCTGAACTGGAGAAGCCAAATGGGCAGAGACAGCAAACTTCAAACTGGGGGACTAAGAGTGGGAAACCAAGGGACTGGTAAAGGTTGGGGCTCAAGCGAGAAGATGCAGGATAAGGATGATTGAAGAAGGTAATCTCTTGATTGAAGATGGGTAATCTCTTTGAGGGTACAATGGGTACAGTCTCTCTGAGGTTTGTTGACCACAAGGCCCTGATCTTGCCTTGATACAAGACACAAGCTCCCTGTCAGTCTTTTCTATTACCATTCCAGTAAATTGTGGCTACATCAGACTGTGGTTTTAAAATCTTCGCTTTAATACTTTCAGATGGATCAGCTTAAATCATGAATTTTCATGAGGTCAAGATTTTCTTTGGGCATCTGTTTGTTTCTAATAACCATTTTAATGTTGTTTTTCATAGTTATTCAAGAAGAAATTGTGCTCCCCCGAAGGAAAACCTGGTGAGTGTTTACTGCTGGAATATCTCTCGACCCGGAAGAAGATAATTGTTAGATAGCTAAATGTAGTCTGTCCACCAAAGTTGAAAAAGAAAATTCAGGTTGCTGTATTTCTGGATTTAATGTCCCACTAGTGGCTTTCCTGCTGACTAGGAGCTCTGGGAATATTCTTTAATATTTGTTCCTGACCTTTATTTTAAAAACAGTTTTAAGGACTGCATTTTTAAGCATAGTTCTGTTTCTTTGTAAAAGATCACATTAGCGAGAAATCTGTAAAATTAAGTTCATTTGGCTGTCTGCATGTGGGTGTGTTTCTTTCAGCAAAATAAACTTGACCATTGACAGCTGGCTGAATAAATCCTGTTTAGAAATTATTATTAGCTGAACAAAAGCCATTTTGTTGGAAGCACTTAAGATGAAATTGCATGAGTGTACAGCAGAAACTAAGTTTATAGCCAAATGGTGTCTGTATGTAAACATGAAATAAGGCCACCTTCACCTAAACACTTTCACTGGTCTTTCCTTGTTTGCTTGAAACACAAACAAAGTCTTAAGGATCCACAGGCACAGGAGTCCTGAGAAATCTGGTTTTGTTTCGGTACTTTTTTTCCTCCCAAGACTTGTCTTAGAGAGGAACTCATGTATCCATCCCTCAGAGGTGGGGGTGCTCTGAGAGGAGCATTCTAGGGAATTCTTCCTGTGTCCCTTACCTATGTTCTTTCTTTGATAATGTATAATAAGACAGGATTGGTAGCAGGAAATACACATGATTTTCTGGTTTTCCTCGAAGTCTTTTCTTTTTCCTGCGGTTGTTCCAGAACTGGGACCATTTTTGCAGTTAAATTTCCCTCCCTTTGCAAAAAGTGGTATTTTCTAAGTGCAGCAAAAGACATTTATTTCCTAGAGCTGAAAATCCTTAAGGGCAAGAATAATCCTGTGCTTGTTCTCCATACAATGTAACGCATACATTCAAAGTCTGCAACTGAGTATTAATCAAAACTCCTTTATGTTTAGGGATAAGCTGGCGGTTCTTCAAACATTGGCTTCTACCGTGAACAGGGTAAGTAGTTCTGGTGATCATGGAAATAGGTCAAGTTGTCCATCTCATGCAACAGCCTTGCCCTCTGGAGGCTCTTACTTCTACTTTGGCCATAAATGAAAGATGGGACTTTTACATCATTTTTTTACGGGGTTTTCACTTTTGCTTAACATGTTTTGCTGTGTTCCTAAAGCCTCATTCTAGTGCTAAGAGAGAGCTGCAACTATCAGCAAAAGCTCTAATACTTTGATAAGGCTTTTGCTGACACCAGGAGCACGTTCCTTTACCAATTTGTCTTCCCAATCCAGACTGCCTCTTCCCAATCTCAGTCCAGAAATCAAGTCTTGCCAAGAGCAATGAGTGTCTACTCTTGTTAGGCAACAACTGTAAATGCTGTGATGCCATTCTTTAATCCTGTCTGTCCTGAGTTCTGGAAATTGAATCTGATCCTGCAGGTCTCCTCAGCTCCCCTGAGACTGTTACAGTTGGGGTCCTACTTGCTTTGCAGGGCGCTTATTGCTTGCCATGTTATAGTAAGGACACTTTTGTTCCTGTATTAGCCTGCATCTATGTGTATAATGGAAATGCTTTTTAAACTGCTTCCAAACAGGCTAAACCCTTTTGAACAAGAGGAACTCTTGTAAAATGGACATCAGGTGGTGGTTATGATGGAAATGTTCATTGTGCTTTAAAATTCCATGAGGCAGTGTTATATGCCTACAGCATACCTGTGTACAGAACTATAAATGTTTCAATCCTGGGTTCTGCTTTCTACAGGATCCTACTGCTGCTCATTATATGTTCCAGGATGACCCTTTCCTTATGCCAAGAAATGCAGCCAATTCTGTAAGTATTTACTTTCAAATCCTTGATAGCTTCTCCCCTCCCTCCCTTCGTCTGGGCTATGAAAGCCCTTACCTAACTGGAGCCTAGTTTCAATTACAAAAGAAAATGAAGTATCAGATTTCTTTCAGAATTTTCTCCTCTGTGTATTTCTGAATGCATAACGACTGTAGTGTTTCTCTGGACAAATGCACCCTGGACACACAGAGTTCTCTTTCCTTCCTGCCCTTGTAGGGACCTTCCAGCTGACACAGCTCTCTGAACATTCTTGCAAGTTAGTGGCTTACCTGCTGAGTTGTTCTGTTTCTCCATGTTCTTAGTTCATCAAATAGCTCCCAACAGTAATTCCGAGGCATTCAACCTGTGTTTACATACCTTGGATATAGACTGTGAATATGTGGTACTGCAAGTGTTGAGATTTTGTGCTTACAGTTTAGTTAAATTTGAATTAAATATATGACTTAAAATACGCAATGTCGTTTGTGCGTGTGTTACTACATAGACTACATGTTATCAGTTTACTGTCCTGGCCAAGCTCCAGGAATTTTAGTTTATCACAGAGCAGCTATTTGGTAACTTCAGCTTATGGAAATAGTAGTATTGAGATGATAACAGAAAGGAAGAAGGAAAGGAATCTTTCCCTGATGTTATCTTTGAATAGGATTAAAGAGCATGAGGCTGAGGCAGGAGAAAGCAGAACTGCAAGTGAGGGCAAGAAGGAACTACTGTGTGTGATGTTAATTAGAGTGTAGTGAGAAAAGACTGGGACCTGAGATATGTCGTGGCAGATCCGTGATATGGCTATGATAGAACTTCAGTTCTGCATACCAAAGGTGAAGCTGTTGAGAAGGCTGAAGGCAGCTGTTGAATGTGAAGTGTTTTAAAAGAAACGTCAAAGCAGGGTCTGACTTTAGAACCTGAGGAAAAGACATGAATGGGAATCAGGTGGTAATCTTGGAAATGACAGTCAAGAGGGAGAAACGTTGGAGTGCCGTAACTCTAAAAAGGCAGGTGCTTTTGAGCTTGAGGTAGTAGTGCAGCATTTCAGATGGCTGGTACAGAATTTTGTCCCTTGACTAAGTAACAAGGAAGTAAATTACAGTCTCATATAAAGAATAGACATTCTTGTATTGGCATAAATACTAGAATGTTTATCTGGAATGTTGTCTCGTGCATGTGTTTTTACTAAGAGCTGAAAACAAAGCATGAATTTAATTTGATCCCATCAGTTGGATCAGTGTTCCAATTCTCAGTGTTACGGAAAATGTTTTTCCTCACTCTCAGCCTTTTAATTGCGCGTTTCTTCCTCTTGTTCTCTCTCATTCCTACGCAGCGTCTGTTTTCATTGTCGAAGGAGTCTGGAAGAAGTGCTGCAAAATACATTATCAAGCAATTTCCTCAATATTTTGACAAGACTTTTGCAGAGCCCAACGTACTAGTAAGCTTTTTGCTTTTCATTTTCATTATATTTGTGCTTTGTCAAGTCGTGAAATCAACTGTCAGACTGGTCCGAAACTAACATAAAAGGATAATTTTGTTAACTGTTTTGCAGACAGCTATGAAAGCAGTATTCTATTTCCATTTTGTTTCTGAAGTGAATGTTTTTCCTTAGGAATTCAATATCATATCAGGTTCTTTAGATAGAAGTAAGAAAAGAAATGTTGTTCAGATGTTGACTTACTAGCATGAAAGTGAGAGATCAGGATGTGTGGTCCTTCATCACCAGAAGAACTGCTGTTCTTAGGCTGGGAGGGTCAGGAGATTATCAAAGCAGTGTACTGGATGAAGAGTAAGGATATTTGGTTAGTGTTTTAGTGATGGTTTAGAGAAGGTTTGAGCTCGTGTCTAACTTGCAGTCTTTGCTTTTAGTGCTTGATGCCTGAGACTCTTACACCTCAGATTGAAGGAGTGAGTGAGGAAGCTCTAAAAGAGCGTATCCACCTCAGAAGGGTGAAAGATTCTGTGGACCTGTTCGATCAGCTCATACAAGCAGGTATGTGGTCACCTGCCAGATTCTGTGGTGGAGCTCTACTTAAATTGTGCCAAAAATATTTTAGTAGCTGGCACAGGCTATGGAGACAGTTTCATGGTTATGTTGCTGCCTCTCAGAACTGACTGGTCTGGTGAAGTGGTTCTCCAGAATTGTTGGGCCCTCCTTATCCACTGCTTGTCTGACGTGTCACTTTGGTGATACAGAGAACAGATGGTTTCCTGATCAAGAAGCAGATGATAAGGTGTTGAGGTTTTTTTTCTTCTCTTCCAAAGTAGAATAACTGTGATGCAGTAGAGCAGGGCCTGTTGTGGGCAGATGCTGTGCGATTGGGTGATACCATCCTGCCTGCAAAGGCCCTTGTGCAGTAGCATATTGGTTGGTATAAGCTACATCTTTGCTGGTGTGTTGGACTAGTATAGCATACCAGCTGAGTGCCCCTTCTGTGGACTTGCCCTCAATAAATGAGTCTTTCTCAGTTCTTTCTTAATTTTGACCTAATCTCTGTCATGGGTGAATGAGGAAGAGGCAACAGAAAACTGTAACTGCCACAGCCTCTGAAGGAGGAAAACTTACTGGGAAGGTGAGACATTCTCATATCTGCTACAAGATGGAAAGGAAATGATTCCATCAAGTAGCTCTTTTCTTGTGTAGGTTTCAAATCTGTTTCATGGAAGGTGAAACAGATAAAGTGGTCTTCACAGCAGGGTGTATCCTAGGAGTAGTTATGGAAAGCACTAGGACTTCTGGATGTTGTGTTGGGCTTGTGCTGTTTCACTGTTTTGGCTGCCAGCTGCCACTTCCCTCTCCCACTTGGTTAGGAAAACTCTACCCTTTCAGTGGCTTCAGTAGAAAAACAGATACTCTAGTTCAGTGTTAAAATTGTCTACTGCTATGAATGGGTTTGTGGAAGTATTAGTGTGACACCCAGGTTTTACAGACTTGCTAGAGAAGGCCTTTATGTTGAAAGAGAACAAAGTGGCATAACTGGGTGTTTGAAAGTTTTCTGATATGGCTGTAGAATGGTGCGTTCTTTACTTTCTCTGTGACTGTTGTACATCCTCATTTTCTATAGGTACCCCTGTATCTCTGGAGACCACAAACAGCCTTTTAGATTTGTTATGCTTCTATGGAGATGGAGAATCTACTCCAGAAAAAGAAGAAGAAAAAGAAGATTTGGAAGAACCAGGGGTATGAAAAACCTGTTGATCTCTCTTTCTTTCATATGTAGTGGGAGTGTATCAAGGTGATGTCAAGGTCGTTGTGCTGTGACTACCTGCCTGGGAGATGGTGTGAGGTGGTCAGATGCAATCAACATTCCCAAGAGATACAGCAGTTATAAAAATCCTGTGTCTGACCTAGTAGCAAAAGTAGTTTCCATAAAGATGAACTTAGTAGCTGGAACCCTGTCTTGGCTTAGTTCTGCTGAACTGCGTTTAAATAACTGTTCTCACCGACAGCCTTGTTTTTATAGTTGTCTGCAAAGATGACCTCTAGTACCTCTAGTGTAGATCAGCTTGTTAATTTTCTTCCAGTCTTAACTGTATTAACTAGATTTCAATGAAGTCGACGGCTCCTTGTGTGACCTCAGAGTATCAGGTCACAGGGTACAGTAGTAGATACGTTGCACAATACCTGTCCCTGGGAAGACTTTTGAGGGAGAAAGGGTTTTACAGACTATTTGCTATAGTCTAATGATTCCCACCAACTTCACAAATAAATATAATTTACCTTGTTAGTATGTTTAATAACATAAACAGTATTCTTAATCTAGTTACTGCTTCCTGAACATCATAATAGAAATTATTTTAATATAACCCATTAAAAAATACCTTTGGTAGCATATAAATTGCTGCTGTTGTTACCAGATCACATTGTTTGATGTTTAATCATAACTTTGAGCTCTCGGAAACTTACTTCTGCAAAAATCTCACCAGGTGAAGGCTTCAGAGCAGAAGGCTCCAAGGAGACAGTTCCAAAGAGGTTCACAGTCATCAGGCTCTAGATGGAGGTATAGAAAATGTTGCCAATATTCCTGTATTCAGTGGGTTGTGCACATGCATTGTTATTATAAAACAGCTTTCAAGACTTTTTAGCAGCCCGTACTTGCAAGTGTTACTTGTTAAATACATCTGTGTTTGCTAGTCTTTTAAAGTGTTGATAGAAATCTAGTAAGGGATTGTAGACTAGCTCAAAATATCACAAGTAATATATTTGAATGTCAGCCCTTGGGAGTACAGACCATTATTTTGTTCTGCACATTGAATCCTTTTTCTAAAGTTATTTTTTTATAGAAAGTTTAAAGAACTTTTGTTAAGTTCTTTAACTTTCAGCTTGTTCGTTGATTCTAGGGAGAACAACAATGCTGAAAGGATATTTAAGATAATGCCAGAGAGGAATGCACACTCCTATTGCACAATGATCCGTGGGATGGTGAAGGTAGAGTTATCCTTTAGTGCTGGGAGGAATTTTTTCAGCTTGTGAAATCTCTCACAGTCATAGAGATTGTTTATTTTTGTTGTTTTTTTGGTTTTTGCAGCACGGGGCTTCTCCTAAAGCTTATGACATGTACATAGACTTGCTGAATGAGAGACACAAGGGTAAGTGTCTCCTGGTTTTTGCATTGTGGTCTTCTAAGCAACAGAAAACCGTTGTTTGGTATATGAATATTTGTTTCATGGCAATGATGATTGGCGCAGGGGTACGGACCTCAGCTAGATCATGGGAGCTGAATGCAAACTGTTTATTTCAGTGCTGCTGGCATGTGGCCGGCTCACTGGAAACAGGTTTGCATGAAACTTTGCCAAAAACTGAGCCATATTAGAACAAACTGTTTTCTGTAGAATATAATTGTCAGTTCAAATGACTTATCTTACATTTTCCAGCTGATGTGCACACCTTCAATGCACTGATTACAGCAGTCCCATATCTGAAGGAGAGGTTCACAGAAAGATGGGAATTAGCCAAGGTAAGGAGGTAGAGCAAAAGAGGTGGGGAAGCGGTAAGAGTGTAGGGGCTGGGTCTGCTTTATCTCTAGAGTTTTGCAATTGTTAGAAGACTAAAAACTAGAGCTTTGTATGAAGATACTAATATCTGCTGCAAAGGAAGTACACTAGTTTAAACATACAGGCTAACTATTGAGGAGTGGAGAATGCATAAAATCCAACCTTGCCCTTGCAGAATGGTTTGCCTTCTGAGAACGTACCTATTCCAAGAACTGCCTGGACAGAAAGGAATTGGGAAATTATGTTGGGAGATAAAAAAAAACCAAAGAAACAATTTTAGATAAAAACTCTTTGAATTGTAATTCATGATGGTGTGATGGAAATGGAATTTTGAGGGGTAACATTAGAGTTAATGTTTTAATGGCATAACATTATGTCATTAAACATAATATCAGTTTTAATGACATAACATCAGTAAGGAAAAATAGCATATAAATTTAAAAATATCCTTGATGTTCTAGACACAATTCTCCAAGATCTAATTTGATGTAATTTTGTAGTCTTGTTTTTTGGTCAAACTAATTAAAAATTAGATGGTACTCCCTTAATACATGATCAGTTAAGGTAGAGTCGTTCATTTGAAGGGGGTGAGAAGGATTAAATTGAGGAAATGCATGTATACCTGCCTGAAAGCTGAACTGTGATCCATAACGTGTGAAGCACTAAGGATTTGGGGATTTTGTTTAAGGTCTTTCTGAATCACATGGCTCAGCAGGAAGTGCAACCAAATCTGCTAACTTTTAATGCCGTACTGAAGACTCTGAGAAGATGTGGTGGTGTAGGCAGAAGTATGTCTTTATTGGTAATAAAGGAAATGGAAGCACTTGATATAGGTAAGAGAACCAGAGTGGTTATTATATTCTAGTGCCACCTCCAGAATAGTTAACTTCAGAGTTCATCAGCGAACACCACAGTGATTCCTAGTTGCAGGGAAGAAGTCCAGGGCTTGTGGAAAAAAACATTTTTCACTGTGTTCTCGACTTCACTATTTGTTTCCTTTTGCAAGAGAACCGAGAAATAAGAATGTATAAGTACTAAGCCATGGCCACTCAGCAAGCTAGTGCTTGTGGATTTCAAATGGAATCATTTTCAGTCTTTGTTCAGTGTTGGTTACTAATTACAAAATACTGGGTGCACTTAGCCCCTTAGGTCAAATAATGAAGCATTCTGATGCTGTGGTCTTTTAGGTTAGGAGCGTGTTTATCATTAGATTTTTACTTGTAGTTAACCTCTAGCTACTCAAGGACAGGTTTGTGTGTGCAGTGGGGGAGTATGACCTGGCCCATAGGCTGTTCCTCAACTGGGTCCTTATTGTGGCACTGCTGTAGAAATAGTGAGTAATATAAATACATATTTGCAGAAGTCAGCTGAGTCTGTTAGCTTCCCATAGATCAAGGAGATTTACTTCATAAGCCAGTTCAGGTCTATATATCTACATGTCTACAGGAAAAAAAGGTTTTGATCTAGGTGATGCTTTTTGATGTCAGGTAAACATTGCAAGAACAGGGAATGGTGGCATAGCTGATTTGATGTGTCATAGAGTGTGCTTTGGGCTAGTGACATGCTTGCTGTTACACTAAAGATAGGTTCGTGAGCAGAATGGAAAACTAGTTATGAAATATTTTTGCTTTTAATTTAGAGCAGGGAAGCTCAGCTGTTTGCCCCATAGCAATATGGTGCTTCAGCTGGTGGTCCACCCTCTGATACCATCTCTCCCAGTTGTACGTGAAGTCTGGTCCAGCATTAGGATGGATGGGGAGAGAAATGATAGAGTAAATTTATGCATGCTGTCTGACTGGAAGGGCTGGAGACTGTAAATTAGAGCTGAGGCATAAAGCTCAGCTGAGAATGTCGAAGTAACTTCAGTGTTTTTGCTTTTCAGAGCCTAGCCTTGCAACGTATGATCATCTTCTCTTTATATTTTATAGAGGCGGTACGTGCAATATCAACTTGTCCATGAATGTGTCCTGTTTAACACCTGCTTTACATGCTTTCCAAATGTGATGGGTGAAGGCAGTTGATCTGTGGATTAAAAGACAACTTCTTATGTGTGCAACCCTAATGTTACCTGTGCCATCTGATTCTACTTGGGTGAAGAAAAAGCTACAGAGGATTGTAACCTCTTACAGGGAGGGAAGAGTCCTTGTGTTTTGAGAATGGGCAGAACTGTAAAGGAAGCCCATTTCCTTTCCGTTTGTGGCCACAAGTCGATAAAGCTAAAGAGCAGATGCTACTCAGTCTCTGTGGAGGCTGGATCTGACTAAAACGCATGTGAGTTCATAGACTGTGCCACTCACAGGGAAGAAATTGCACAGGGATTCTGGTTTTCTGCAACAGTTCTGTGCATTGGAGCTGTCTTGAAATATAGCTGTGTTAGAAGGCAGGAGCCCAACTGTTGGAGATCTTTTAGCCAAAAATCTGTGGGCATGGGAAGACAATAGACACAGTAGTCATAACTGCAGTCCTTGTGTTTTAACATGTGGAGGAGCTGCTCTGGAGCCTCTCTGGGTTTGGTTCTTGTTTTTTTTCTTGGTTTTTTCCTTTTTTAAATTTTTTTTGTTTGTTTGTGGAATGCTTTGCTTTTCCCAGTGCAGCCTTGTAACAGACAAACTTCCAGGCCTGTTGGATTTCTTGCTACAAAGTACTTTTATCTTTCTGAATCTGCCCTGTTGGTTTGTGGAAATCTGGCAATAGTAGGACAAATTTTAGAGCAAATAAAATTGCAGCTGGCGTGGAACACCACGAGTAGGGGCATAGATAGGAGAATCATAACACTTTTTTGAAATCATGTTGCTTGTTTCCATTTCCATATTATACTTGCAGGCTGATGTTTTTCACTAATGAAGTGCTTAGCACAACTGAGATGTGATGTTGCTTGTCTCTTTGTCCTGCAGTTGATCTTTCCCCATCAGGCATCATCTCTGAGGTGCTAGATGACATCGAAAAGAGGAGTTTCACTCCCCAGGACCCTGATGATGGTATGGACTTCAATATGTCTGACAATCTGCATTGATTAAGCTTAGGTGAAAAGGTACCTGTGAATTTCAGGTAGTTCTACCCAGCTAGGAAGAATGTGTGCAGCTTGCTTGTATCAGTCCCTTCTGATATTTTTTGGACACAAAGAAGAACAAATTCCAGTGCCAGGAAGTTGTGCTGTGCATTGGTGCACTGGCTTCTCTGTGGAAGTAGGAGTGTAACCTATATAAATGAGCATTCGAGCCCCATACAATAAAAATCACAAGGCTATTTACAAGACTAGTTTAAGGAGGAACATCTGCTAGCAGCTTCATGAAATTATAAGTCTGGCGAAGACCAGGTTTTTGTTTTAGTGTGGTGTGAGTTCCTATTCTAGTTCTTCCTAATCCTTTTCAGAAAATTGCATGAAATAAAACTTCATGCAAAACAGAAGCTTGTGTCTGTAAAAGGGGTAGATTCTGAACGTCCCACATCTCACTGGCTCTTTTTGTCATCTGTATATACACAGCTTTGCCCTAGGACATTCGTAGCCTTTCTGTACATGCAGAAGTAGATGCAGCTTCAATCTGAAGACGAGTGTGGCAAAGAGGGGTCTGTAGCTGTGCTGTGTACAACATGGTGTTAAAAAGTGTTGGAAGCCACTCTTTAGCAGCTGACAGCCCTGTATATGATAGGATGAAGAAGCTATTACAGTGCAGGCTTCAGGAAACCAGTAAGGAGTTGATATGGGTTTTGGCCATTTAAAGGAGAAAGATAGATTGTGAGATTATTATGTTGGAGTAGTGTATTAGGTTATCCTACCAGCAATTTTTATTTTTTTTTTAGTCCTTGGAAAGAAGCCTGGACATAGTCAGAATGTTGTACACCTCTTTTTGCTTCTGCCCTGCTATGTGTCATACTGTTTCTTGCTCTGGCTCTAAGCTGCTGCCAGAAGTGTAGACAATGATTATACCTGCTTCACTCCTTCACACTCTTTACAGAAATACCACTGTTAGCAAAGGCAGTGATGATGGGCACGCAAATAAAGGCCTTGCCTGAATCGTGAGAATTGAATGAGCTTTTCTACACAGTGGTTTGAGAGAGAGAGAGGGATTGCTCACATAAGACTAGATCAGTCACCTTGTCTAAGCAAGGTGTGTATGTAGACGTTTTCTGCTCTTCAGTGTGGGATCCTTATGCTCTTTTAGTAATTGCTTTCGCAGAATTCAGATTGACACTCTGAACAAAACTGAGTCTTCTTTTGTGTGTGAACTGACTCTTACCTTCAGAAACCTCTGTGTTCCCTGCAAGGCCTTTCCTTGGCCCAGAGGATTCTGTAGGCTGTAGCTGAAGTGTATACTAAACACCCAAATAACACAAAAATCTTTTTTCTGACTTAAAAGTATTTAGTTAATTTATTTTTTTAAGTCTTGCAAGGAAAAGGGGAGCGTATTGTACATAGTGGTTTTAAGTAAATCGCCTTACAGTTCTTCCCACCATTTTACTATCCACAACTAGCTATTGTTTCAGTCTCTGATAGCATCCAGTGCCCTTATGTTTCCTCCGAAAACCCAAAAACACCTATCTAAAATTCAAACCACACAAATGAAATGAGCTGCTGAGCAGGATAGTTTATATCCTTTGTCCCGCTCTGGCTTTCTTTGCCTCCCTCGGGCAGCACCAGTCTCCATGTCACTTTGAAATGTTGGTTAGAGAAACCAGAGTCAAAACCTAGCAAAACTGGAAGGAGACATTTTCAGGGGGCAGTTGTATGTTCTTGGGCAGCTCTGGGGTGTACTAAAGAGGCGGGTAACCTGCCTTGTCTCTGTTGCATGTGTTCTCTTCCACTAGAGTTAATAGAGAAGGTGAATGACATGGCTGCCCTTTTTTGTAGCCTGCCTGTTAGACAAATAATGCTGTCTTGCATCAAACAAGAGGATGTAGCTTTTGTAAAACTGACTAAAGTCAAACAGATCATCTGCTTAAATCTGCCTCCAAAAGCACGGCAGTATAGTTGCCTCTGGAACATTGGCTAGCAAAACTCATAACACATCAAAGTCTCTACATATAAAGTGAAGGTCCCTCGCTACATTGTCAAACTGAGCTACAGATTCAGCTTTCTAATCGAACATGTCTCTTCTGTCCTCTGGGAGGCTGGGTTAATCAGCTGCTCTGTGTGTCTTTGAAAGTTTAAAGCTAACAGACTCCATTTTCTCCCTTTCAGCCAACTTTTTTGCCACCGCTATGCAAGCGGTAAGTACCTCTTCCCTACAGTCAGAATTCTTTTGAGCCCTCCAGCTGTTTTGGAATTGCCTGTGAGTTTTCCAACCTGTCATACAAGGTTTAGCTCTCAGTATCTTCCCCTTTTTCACCTGTGTTCATCACCTCCTGTAACTTTCCTCCATAATTCTGCAGTTCTTTGTTTGATACCTCCTAAATTGGTAACTTGCATGCCTGCGATACATGCATCTCTTGCTAAAGATGGCTGCGTAAGTCTCTGTCTTCTGTGCCCTACCACCTCCTTCTAGTGACGCTGCAGCGGTCAGATGGTCTCCACACCAGAAGGTGTCAGTTTAGGTTAAAGCTTTCACCCACTAGGAGAGTTGCACATTTGTCTCAACTAAATAAAAAATGCCTAGGAAGTTGCTGCACTGAATTGCATCCTGTTAAAAAAGTTTGCCGTCAGCTCATTACTCTTCATACCTCTGTGAAAGTGAGTCTGAGAGGGATGTATTAAGTGATATATTTGGTAGCTTTAAAATCTAACTTGTTTATTGCAGTGCTGTGATCTTAAGGATATCAAGCTTGCCTATCGGTTAAATAAGGCAATGGAGAACGGAGACAACTGGAAATTCATCGACATGGATAGGTTAAATGCCTACTGGTGAGCGAAGTGCAGCTTACGTTCAGCGCCTTGTGTATTGTCAGTTTGAATACAGACTAGGAATCGAACATTGTGCAGAAGGATGCTTTGTTGAACACCAGCTGGTTATTGTATGTGCAGTTTGGGAATTAGGTTCCTCTTAAGAACAGTGATAACTTAGGATTTATTTTCAGTTTGTGGCCTTGCCTGAACTGAAATAAAGTGCCTTGGAGCATCATTTTGGCTTAATACCCCTGCAACAGCTATACCAACCAGCTGTATTGTCTACAGTCCTGTTGCCCACTTAGGATGGCAGCTTAGGAGGTAAGACCAAAACAGCATACAGGTCAGACCTAGCTCCCTGCATGGTGGTGTAGGGAGAGGTTGCAGTGCAGCAGGTGTATTTAGGCAGGAGACTCCTATGTAGTTCCACTATTTGACACTGTAATCATGGCATCTGAAACATCTTTACCAATGTCATTAGGTGCTGCAGTCACTGAATGTAATTAAGTACTTGTAGCATACTGATTTAAAGAACAGCCTATTTAGGCATTGGAACTAGAGACGCTCCAGTAAATTCATGAAAAATAATTATCATCAAAGTAAGATGCACTTTCAGGGGTGGGATGATTCATGTGATTTTAACTTACTTAGCCTGTAAATAGATCAAGGGAAATTAATGGAAATTAATTTCTTGGTGTAGGGACATTTTTCCTAGTAAGTGCATTTGATCCAAGGTCCCAGGCTTGGACTGCAAACTTGCACAAGTAACAAGGTTAATTTCATTTACTTCTTGAAGTGGTTCTTAACCAGAGGTTGCATTTGAGACAGATTCAGATACCTCAAACCTGGCATTGGACAGAGAGATTGCATTTCTTTGAGATTTTAAAATGCAGTGGTCTAACTTCTGATTAATTCTGCCAATTACCTAGTGTCAGCATTAAGTTCCCTTATAAATAATGCTACCTCTTTTTTAATCGTATGGAGTATTGCAATCATACAGTGAAACTTCCCTGATCTGTAACACAAATCTGATCAGAACACCGTCATTTGCTGGTGCTTCTGTATGATTTGGTTGATCTAAACTTTACTGAATTAGAACATTTTTCCCCTCCTCTAGGTCAAAATTCTTTTCATTGTTGTGTATGATGGAACAAATTGATGTTGTGTTGAAATGGTACAAAGAAATGTCCCCTTCAGTAAGTATGTGTTAGGGTAAGCAAGCCTCAAAGCTTCAGTATGGAGAAACGGAACAGCTACAGTTTACTGAAATGATTCTCTTCCTTCATCAGCTCTTCTATCCAACTCCTAAAAATATATTGGACCTCCTTCAAGCACTGGATGCAGCCAACCACTTGGAAGTGATCCCTTCAGTCTGGGAAGGTTAGTGATAGCGACATGGCTACATAGGCAGTTTGTTTGATAGGAGTCAGAAGCAACACGAAGTGGGAGGTAGCTGGGAAACTTCCCAGCGCTCAGAATAGCCATGATAAGATGCTTTGGCATGAGGGACATTATTCCTTCATGCAGTGAGGGGGCTGTTGTATCAGAGAAAGGCAGAACTGATACCACAGACTATCTGAGAGATCATGGCTGTGTCATAGTTAAACGTCAAGTGTCTTGGAAAACTGAATGTTTACTAGAGAGTATTTCCTTAACCAACAGCCCAGGTTTAATTCATTTAAATTATTTGCCCCTTAAGAAGAGGAGGCAAGAATGCAGGTACAGACTTTAGCACACAGAAAATATCCTACTGTCATCCAACACTGAGGGGACAGACAGGTTCTTTTAGGGATCCTTGGCAGAATGAGGACAGCACTGATTTATAGTTACAATTAAAGCTTTATTTTCTTAACAGGATTTTATGATTAGCTTAGCATAGAATTTATAATCAGAATCGCACAGGATTTCTTTAAGCAGAATCAGTGTAGTACAGTTTTTTAAGTAGCATAGTCCAGAATTTTATAGCACCACTTAGCTTATGGTTTCTAATCACCGGGGCCCTCTGCAGATTGTGTCAAATATTAATACTTGTCTTGATGTATCAAAATAAAAATCATAACCTAGCCTTGAAAAACATATAAAAGAATACGAGTCACCACTTAACCCTCGGAGGAAGTAGCTGACGGTGGAGGTGTCCCTGGCCACCGGTGGGGCAAGGGTCTCTGTCCAGCAGCAGTTCGGGTCCAAGTTCCCACTTAGGATCTGTAAGTGCTTGATTTTATAGACACTGCTCCGTGTGCTGATACCTTTCCTGTTCTGTGACGGGGTCGTCATCCCCACCGGGCTGGCCAGGTGCCTGGGACCTTGAAGGCTCTTGAGCAGAGTGGTCAGCCTGGCACCAACTTGAGGTTGGCAGGGAGGAGAAGAAGAAATCTGTTTGGTTCATCTACTTGGTGCACAGGACCTTCAGGGCCTTATAATGAGAGGAAAGGGAACTAATACATGATCCACTTGGTCACAGGGAATGGCTGTTTGTCTTACAAAATGGTGTTGGTTATGCTAACCATATTACCAGGAGCTGGAAGCAAGGGGTACCAGTCAAACCTACTAACTACTGCCTTTCTCTAAACAGATATGAAACAGCTGGGGTTTAACAGGAGACGAGACCTGCTGGAAGAGCTCTTGTCTTTGATGAGCAGGGAGCAGCATCCTGATGAGGTAAGGAAATTGTTGTGGTTTAACCCCGGTAAACAGCTAACCACACAGCTGCTCGCTCACTCCTCCCCAGTGGGATGGTGGAAAGAATCAGAAAGGTGAAAAGCAAAACCAGGAATTCATTCCCCACTTCCCATGGGCAGGCAGGTGTTCAGCCATCTCCAGGAAAGCCGGGCTCCATCACGCTAACTAGTGGTTACTTGGGAAGACAAATGCCATCGCTCTGAATATCCCCCCTTCCTCCTTCTTCCCCCAGATTTATATGCCGAGCATGACATCCTATGGTCTGGGATATCCCTTGGGTCAGTTGGGGTCAGCTGTCCCGGCTGTGTCCCCTCCCAACTCCTCCCTGGTGGTGTGGGGTGAGGAGCAGAAGAGGCCTTGGCTCTGTAAGCACTGCTCAGCAGTAACGAAAACATCCCTGTGTTATCAAGACACTTTTCATCACAAATCCAGAACATAGCACCATACTAGCTACTATGAAGAAAATTAACTCTGTCCTAGCCAAAACCAGTACAGAAGCTCAGTGAAAAGAGTAGACTGTATTGAAGTGCTGTATTATTGTCCCTGGCCAGTCTTAAAGGTCCAGTTCCAGTGAATATGCCATTACAGATTTCCAGATCTATGTGACCTTATCCAGGCCTGCTAAGCCCTTTGGAATGTCTTCAGCCTATAGAGAAACCTCAGATTAACCTCAGAAGAGAATCACTTCCTTACCAAACTTTGGAAGAGTAATCCAGTCCAGCTCGCCACATCCCTGGGGAAGCACATGGCAGAATTTAGGGATTTTTGCCAAAGATGTCATTGCAGTCACTGGCTTCTCAAGCTGAGGAGGGTTAAAGGCTTATGCGTACCGCAGAGGTCTCTGGACAGCTGTCCCTGCAAAGCTGTCTTGGAGCGTGCCTAGTGGGGACAATTGTCCTGACAGAAGTGAGATTTTTCTGCCAGGAGTAACCACTGTTAATTCACAAATATAAATCATATACGGGGCAGACCTGTAGGATCTGTAGGAGGAATTGCTCTGAAAAGGTTCTGTTAATTCTAGAGGTTTGGGGATTAATAGCACAATCTTTTCACAGATTCAGCTGGCATTTGCCAAGTGTGCTGAAGACATCAAGGCTGCCCATGAGCAAACTGGGAGGGAGCAGACCCCGCTAGAATGGACAGGCAGTGCGCTGGGCCATGTCGCTCTGTTGTTTTCCAGGGCTGGGAGAACCCAGGACGCTTGGTACGTGCGTGGCCATCATGAGCTCTTGGCTTGCTGTCACTGTAACTCAAGGCTTAATCACAAAAATGAAAAGCTAATGACCGATTGCTTTGGAATGCTAGTGCAGGCAAAGGGAGGGATAAATCCTGCTGGGAATGTGATGGGGTTTTGTTCTTAATTTTCTTGTTCATTCTTGGCACCAAGTTACAGTTGTCTATCTTAAAAATGGTTTAGGAGTTAATGTAGCAACTGGCTTAGAGCATTATACAGCTGCTTATGGCAAGGTAGGGTTTGATTATCACTTCAGTAAGCACTGCTGATTTCCTACAGCTTCCCGTTTTCTCATTTTTAGAACTCTTTGGAATTCAAACTGCTAATGAGATTAATTAGAGTTTAATTAAACTCTTAATTAGAATTAACTCTAATTAAAACTCTAAAGAGACTATTTTTAGAACTCTCCACTAGCTAGAATTTACTGTCCTACATGCTGTCAACTTGAAATACTGTTTAAAATATTTAGCTTCCAGTTTAAGGTTCTGAGCTATTTTCTGTTAAATACAGATGTTCTCTTTGCACTGATTCATTTGAAAAAAGGAAGTGGCAAGTACCCTTCTAAAAATATGTAATATTTTAAAGTAAACTTGCCACTGGCTACACTTTTTATTTTTTCTGAACTGGTTAAGATACTTTATGTTAAACTAATCAATGATGTTAGCTGGTACACATTGCATCTGCGAGAATATGGCATGGGATCTGTTTCAGATCTGCCTATGTTTCAGTGGGGGCTTATCCAAGAGAGTTAATATCTGTCTGTTACTGTGTTTTGTGGTGGTTTTTTTTAAATTATTATTTTGTTTTCTTTTGAACAGGAACATGATGGAGCGTTTCCAGCTGATCAATAGGATTCCCACGTGAGTACTTTTAGGTTCTGACTTTAGGTACTGAGCCTCTCCTTTGGCTGAGATGTTGCATTTCTGTTGTAAAATCATAGAAAAGTTTGGGTTGGAAGGGACCTGCAAAGGTCATCTAGTCCAGCCCCCAATCATAACTGACAATAGTGGTCTATATTTTATTGTTACTTCCGAAGCATGAATGTGTGTGTCTGTCCCTGTGAGCATGGGTGTTTGTTTATCCGACTGATACATTCCAAGACCTTTCTGTCTCAAAAAACGTTGAAAATGTAAAGGGGGGGTTTAAGTGGTTGATCCTTGAGATGTCATTGAACATAGCTCTGGGACATAGAGAACAGTGCCACTGATGAACTTGGCATGAGAGATCAGTCTAAGCAGGACGCTTAAGAACGTGTCATTTCCCATGTGCTCAGAAAAATTCTAATATGCTATTAACCAAGCTTAGATCTTTCAGACGTGTCTGCATTTCTGAAGACAAGTTTATCAAGTCAAATCCTAAATCGTATGTGGTACCCTGTCAGGCTACAACAGTTAGCTTTCCTCAGGATTTTAGGGGAAAGATTCTGAGGTAGAAAACAACTTTCAGGGAATAGTAATGTATTTTGTTTGGGCATTTTTTAAATAAAATTAAATGCTCGGAGCTCGCATAAGTGAACACCGTGAGGGTGTGTGGTACCAAAGGCCGCTGTTAGTGGTGCTTTGCTTGCCCTTTTCTGCAGACTGCCGCTAGTGTGACCCGAGGAAGCCTTGACACCGCCAAGCTGCGTTAAAAGCCTGTCTTAATTTGGGGAATAGGGAAAGGATAAGAATTCTCCTTCTGAAATGGTGGTGTAGCAGTTGGTTTGTGGCTGCCATGGATCACGAATGTAAAGAGAAATGAAGTGGTTTCCCTGCTGTTACCAAATGGATCAGAGGCTTCTCTGGCCGAACTGTCCCCTGCCTTCCCTTCTCTGCCAAGCTCCCTGTGGCACCAGCTGTGAACACTTACTTGTTTCCCTGCCTAAAGGCAGGAGAGGTGTCTCCAGCAGCTGTCGCAGGTAACAAAGGAGCAGAGCCAGCACTTCGCTGTGAAAGAGAGCTGGCAGAGCAGAGTGGCTCCCAGTGCCCACAGACAGCACAGCAGCCTCTGGCAGTGAGACGCCTGCCTTTGATTTAAAGTGCTGTTACACTGTTCCTTTACTTCTGCCAGCCACGTAAAACAGGGTGAGGGCCTGATGTGGGGACTGTAAAGAGGGGAAGGTTATTTAGGCTGCTGCTAAGGTGGGGTCCTTATCTTCAGCGGTGAGCTGCTGCCCACTGTTTTTGTGCAAAGAGAAGTATTGCTTTCTGCTAGGACAGGAGTTCCCGAGTGCATCACGTTGGTACGGGGTGAAGGCTGATGTGGAATTTCTGGCAGGAGCAGAATTGGGCTGCTTGAGTGATCTGAAAATCTGTCACCTCCTCTCCTTCTCTAAAGCACCTGCTCTAAGTTAATGGCCACCTCACCTGGGGCCCCGTGAACAGTCACTCTTTGCCTTTGCTTTTGCAGTGACCAGGTGATGGATGAGTTCTTGAACTGTGCTAAACAAAGCAATTGCCCAGATGAAGCAATTAAACTG
This sequence comes from Aviceda cuculoides, assembly GCA_035590195.1. NCBI lineage: Eukaryota > Metazoa > Chordata > Aves > Accipitriformes > Accipitridae > Aviceda > Aviceda cuculoides. Next base: position 41,787,140 of record JAVJGG010000054.1, read on the forward strand.
GTAAAGCTGGCAGCATCCCTTGGTCTTCCTTCATCTCAAAGGCTTAAAAGCAGAACAGAGAAGGAATTTGATCTCTCTGAAAAGCAGAAGTAAGTTGGAGCACTTCACGTTACTGCTGAAGTTATAGCAGGGTGTTGGAGGGGTAGTTCCTGCGGAAGGGCTTCTCCACCAAGGTGGCAGAGAACTGGCTTCGGAATGATGTGCCTTTGTGTTGACTCTGGTCCATTCACAGCCCCAAAATGGCCCCTCAGATTTTGATTCCATGCTGTATCCATCCCACCTAGGAGGAAAGGTAACTTTCTGTGATGGGGTTAGCGTTATCCGCTGCTCAGATCGGCTATCGCCTTTCTTTCCCAGAATCTTTTCCTAGCTGGGTCTGGCCACCTAAAAGACACTGACTGCAGGCTAGTAAAAGCAGGGAAGTGGTACAGGACAGCCCTGCACGTTGTTCACAGGTTTTCTGAGGCTCATGGTCAATCTTCTGGCCAGCCACTGTGGTTTGTTTCTGAGCTGATGCAGTCAAGCTCAGACAGTGGGCTTAGCCTTGAGGGACCACAGTTTGGAGCCACTGGTCTGGTCCAAGGGAATGAACAAATCGAAGTCCAGCACCCTTGACAATTAGCCCACCACTTTCTGGGTAACTCAAGTAGTCTGCTTTTCCAAAAGGAGGTGGGTGTGCTTCCACCAAATGCTGGGTGGACCTGTCCTTTGAGGGTAATAGGCATCAGAGAGCCCATAATGTTCACTTTGGAGGGGATTTCCTCTGTGTTTTGGCTCTCTTTTCAAGCAAAAGCCACCATCAGGTGACTGATTACTGACTGTTTTACATCTGCAGGAAGACATTGGAGAGTATCAAGTCAGACAGCGACAGCAGCGATAGTGACAGTGACAGCGATAGTGACCGTGACTAGCTGTCCCTTTTGCCTTCCTCCCGGGAAAACTAGGAGCAACTGCTGCCTTGATGCCAGGAGGCTTCTGTGAGAGGTGAAATTACTGAAGGGACGGCTTCTGGGAGGTGCTGCAGCACTGCTAAGCGCTCCAGAGCATTCTGATACAGGACCTGCTTGGCAAGCGTACGTTGTCCTTGTTGGAGCAAGCTGGAAGCTGTCCTGTTTAATCTTCTTGGTAACTTCAAACACAGCGTGGGCTACACCAACAGTCTCTGCCACACCACTACCTGCACCAGCTGGCTCCCGCCGGGTAGCTGCAGCCTGCTTAACCAGCTTGGCTGAGCTACTGGAGGGCTGCAGAGAGGAGTGCTGCTTCCTGAAGGCAGCGCAGCAGGGTACAAGACTTTGACAGCTTGAGCAAGACCTCTCTTGGACCTCCCGGGACTTAAACCTATGCCAGATTTAATTACTTTCAAGCTATCTTTAATGAACTACTTAAATATCAAGTTTACTCCGTATGTAAACACTGCAAGTAATGCAGTGCTCATCACCTGTGGTGTTATTCCTCATCCTTTTTGTGTTTTGGGACAGGCTTTGGACTGTAGATGTTAAAAAGCTACTATCTGTACAGCTGGAGACTGCCTCTAATAAACAGCTGACATTAAAGCTGGCTGTGTTCTGATAATCCCTGAGCAAAACCTGTTGATTACAAAGCGTTGCTGCTGCTCTGTGAGAAAGTACTTAAAGTTCAGGCAGAATACAGCAATAAAGCTAATGAGGCAACTGGGAAGACAGTTCCATTCTCTGCTTTGCAGTTAACTGGCCCTCACAGCATTGTGCTGCTGTTCTCAGCTTGTAGAGGAAGCTTGAAGGGGTTTTTGAGGTAGTTATCTTGAACAGGCAAAAAATGCCATCCTGTTCCTGAGAGGATTAAACCATATTCCAGTGAAAAGCAGTTAACAGATGATTGTCTTTCTTTGAAAAATAAGACCTTGATGTGCAGTGGAGAGCAGCTGAAGGATAATTCAGTAAGGAGTTTGGAAAACAACAGCTGCTAGAGGTAGAACAAACTACAGCTGAAAGGCTCGAAGCCAGGTGTTCCTCCTGTTACAGGAGTGGAGGGGCAGTAAAGCCCTTTGAAGGCAGGGTTTGCTCCAGAAAGCGAACATGCCTGTTCCAGGAATGTGTGACTAGTACAGGTTAAGGGGTAGATCAAAGATAAAGCTCTTTTTGCTGTATTGTACCAACTATTTAAAACTGGATCAGCAAGGAGGCAAAGCCACGGTTACTCATTTCAGCAAGTGGGTACTAAGTAGGTTGGATCAATCTGTCTTCACTAATGGTAAGAATCAAGGGAAAGGTAAGAGAAGGAAAGAGCATGTTCTTTATGTGAGTGCTTATGGTTGAAATAAAGTCTGATTTCTAGAGAGAGGTACCTGGTCTTCTAAAACTATAGAGAAGAGCAGGCCTGACAAGAAGAAACACGCAGGGATAGAAGTCCACCAGAATATGTGCTCTGACACCAGCTTAAGTTATGTCTATGTCAACCTGTACTTGTATAGGGACTTTTTTTACAGCTGTACAAGTTGAAGAATAGACACATTGATCACATCAATGAATTCTTGCTCCTTGAAAGGAGTAAAACAGGTAAGTTTTGTCTTCCTCAGGCCTTGGAGAAAGGCTGTTTTTGTACCTCCCAGCTGTATTTCATTTTTAAACAGGAGACTGAACAGCAGGAGAAAGTGGTTGAAGTCTTGTTTTATTCAGCTGACAAAGTGGCAAATCATTAATGGTAGGTTACAAACATTATTTTGGTTGGATCACAAGCCTGCTTGGTAAGATGGGGAAACAAAATTGTTACACAAATTGTAGAGAAGCTTCCTGAAATTGGTTGTCATGGTAACTCAAAAACCATACAAATACAACAGGTGGTGAAATTAAATACACTGCAAGGAAACAAGACGGTACCCGTGCTTTGATTTAACGCTTCCAGCCCCTGCCAACAGCTTGGTTTGCAACCCTTAGGAGATCATGGGATTTCTTTCCGGCACAAACGATTGCTGAACTGCCTCCAAAACTACAATCCTAGCTCACTGCACTTGTGTTGTTCCTAACCCCACAGCACTGGCGTATGCTGTCAAGATATCCACAATTTGTTTTGTTTCTAGGGTCGTTCGAGCTTCGGTCAGCCAGTCGTGTGCCACTCTCCTAGACTCTCCTCTTAACTGGTTGACAAATTTAGCCGCCAGCTCCAGATCTCCATGTTCAATGCAATACGAAGCGTAAGACAGTAATTTAAACGTGTCGAGGTCGTCGGGGCTGAGCTCAGGAGGTGGCTTCAGCTGTTGAGGGTGAAACACCAGCAGCGACTGCAGGTAAGACAGGAAGTATTGATACAAGCTGTTTCTCGTTTCGTCGATCATAGCCACTCTTTTTGCCAGTTTTTGGACTGTGTAGAAACGTGCTCTGAGGGCCTCTTCGCTGTACACTCCCCGCGTCAGGGACTCCTGAGGGAGAGCTGCTGTTAAGGCTTCTGTAAATGCGTTGTCAGAGCAACTGGCTTTGATGGCCTTCACCGCGCTCTCCAGTGGTTCTGTGGGACTATCCCCAGAGGCTGTTTTCATGCAGTATTTGAGCGCTTCAACAGAAAGCCACAGCTGATGGGCCTTTCTGGCTTCCTCTTCTGCTACTGCGTGACCTGCAAAATAAGCCAAGAAGGGGCCTCTGAGTTGGGGCACACGTACGGGAAGAGTTTTGAACACGAGCAGCAAAAGCCATCCCTCTAAACGCTCTGCTTTCAAAAGCAGCCGCCCCCTCGGCACTTGATCTTAAAAGCAAGTCTGTTCCACAACTCCGGGTCAGAACAAGGCGACAGCTTTTGGGAGAACCAGCTTTGGGCTCACACAGCTGGGATTTGCTGGGTGCTCAGCAGCGTGGCAAACCCAAGCCCATGAGCTACGTGCCTAGGTCTGGGTTTAAGCACCCAGGTTTGGGTAATGGGCCTTTAGGGATCGCAACTTTAGCACTTAAAGAAAGAAATGCGATTTCAGTGCTCACTCTCGACTGCTTGCTCAATTCCTTTCAGCCTGGCGTAGGCAGTGTTTATATCCAACGTGAAGTTGTCGAGCTGCTCCTGAGTAAGGCGTCTGAATTGCATTTCTTGTTCACTGAGTTTCTCCGATAAGTTCTGAAACAGAACATTATATACATATATCAGACCAGAAGCAGCTGTGTAATTACATTTACTTATTTTTAAGATATGTTTCTATAAATCTGTTGTTCTTGTTGGGGATAATGCGTATAGTAAATACAGTATACCAGTAAGAATCCTTATTAGGGTGAATTCAACAGTAACAGCACTTGTAACTGCCAAAAATTTCTCACTTAAAAGCTTTTGCTATAAGACAGGTCTGAATAAAACTTGTATGTTCAGCCACTTTATTTCATCTCTTCAAGATGAGCAGGCTTCCCTCCCCAGCCCACATTTCAGTCTTCTGGAAGATGGTTCAGGACTCTCGTGCTGTGCAGCGTGTGCTTTGCAAGGGTTCAAATATCCCAATTCCCCTGGGGACTCTTCTCCCTTACCTGCTCAAATTCCCCCTTTAGTTCCTGCTCCTGGATCTTCAGAACGTCTCTCAGATGGTCTGTGTGGGCAGCAGCCTGCCGCCGGAGCTGGGTCCTCATTTCGTTCTCCATCACCTCTCGGACTTCTTCAACCTGTACAGGCACAAGCGGTTGTTATTACACTGCTGGTTTTCAGCTGCTTTGATTATCATCCATCATTGATTACCTAGGGTACATTTTATAAAAGTGCCATTGACAAAGCCCATGTTTCATCTTAAAAAGGACCAAGGTCCATTTTTATAGCTGAACCTCTTTCTAAAGATGCTAAAGGATAGCTTCACACTCCACAATGCCTGTAACTGGTGGCCATACTCACTAGGCACTTGGTGCAGTTATCAAAATACTATATAAAAGATGCAGTAACATGACAAACTAAACATTCCGGTGTTTATAAACCAGCTTCCAAACAAAACGTACTTTCCCTTTTCCCTATGTGCTGCAATACTGTCCCAAGTTAGAGTTTAAGGAAATGGTAATACCCCTTTTACCTGATCTTATCCAAAACAGCCACTTTAGAGAGTGGAGCTTAGCACAAGGGAGCATGGTGCAGGTTTATTTAGGAGCAGTTGAACAGTTTCTTGTTTTTTGTTTTTTTAAAAGGATTGTGTCATTTCCAACCTTCCACTAAATACGAAGATGACAGTTCAAGCGATGTTTTAAGAGAGCTCTAAATTAATACCTACTACTGCAGTGCTTTGAACTAACAGGCTGTAGGTAAAATCCTTAGTCAGTGCAAATTCTTCACCTACTGGCCAGTGTTTAATCTCGTTTTCAGAGGCATGTATATGAAAGCAGCAAGAGTATTTGGCACAAGTGTCTGCCTGCAATATGGTACCTCAAAAGATAAAACCTCCAATGCCCAAACTCCTACATTTGTAAGTTGTGCTTGCCTCATGTCCAAAGCAGCATTAAAATTCTGACTTTTCATAGTCCTTTTGAAAGAAATCAAACCCCAAACCACTGGCAAAGAGCAGAAGGACATGGAGATACCTCCTAAAGGCACGATGGAGAGACTACATGACCTTCAGATGGTCATACTGGGTCAGATCAAACATTTCTTTTGACCCAGTAATCCTATCTCCAACAGCAAACAGGTAACATGAAAAAGTCACTTCCCGTTTCACTGTATGATTTTACCATTCTAACTTTGTAGAAGCTTCTTTGCTCAACATCTCCTTTCCACGCTTAGCCTGGGGGTTGCCCTATCTCTCAGGACATCGTGGTTGCTCTTCTACATCTTTTTTGAGCCAGAGACTCAAAGATGTATGTTACACCACTTTACCTTCTTCTCCTGTTCCATTTCAATCTCACTTTTGTGACGCTCCAGCGCTTTGGCCACAGCTGCCTCAAATGCTTTTTTATCTTCAAGTTTCTGCTTCTCCAGGGCCGACTCGATGTGCTGCTGTTCCCTCACTCGCTGCTCCGCCAGCTCCTTGTTTAACTGGTCGATGCGACGATGGGCGTGTGCAATGAGAGAATTTAAGTCATCTGTCGATAACTGGCCAGCTAAAGAAAACACAGGGAGTTAGGAAGGTCTGCAGGGAAACTGCTGCCACGGTGCTTACCCACCTCCCACTCGAGCCCTCTGAGGCTCCATGTAGTTGACCAGCTAGCATGCTTTACGAGACGTTTCTGGGCACTTCAAGCCCTTGACCCGTGCTAAGGCCCACCCAATACCACTTTGAGACACGTCTTCAAGCAAGTACTTTCTGCCTAGGAGAGAAATTATCTTAGTTTCTTTGAAATTATTCACAGCTATTATCTACACTCTCATATCCATGTCACCCTCAATTAGAGGAGACTGTTGACAACTCTGTCCATTTCCTGGTCTTCACACCACTGTGTATTTTCCCCTGCGACAGCACAGAGCAGCAGGATATGTGAAACCCTGAGCACCGCTACCTCCAGTTGGGTACAAGCTTATGGAAATTTGATCCTGAAAACACTGAAGTCATTGTGAGAGACAGCCAGAGTTACATTCTCTCTTCAACAGTTCTCCAGACCAACTGTTCCCAACCAGATTTCTTACCCCAATTTGTACCTTTCAGGTTTGGCTACTCAGAGGGCAGCAGGGGTCACAACTATGTCTGTGTCTGCTAAGTTTGCCATTTTTCTACTGGGAACACAGGAGGACACAAGCTACACCTGCAGCATGTGTAGATTTGATGACCTGAGAAATGCCTAGACCTCTGTAAAATGCTGCAGCTCATTTTGCACTGGCTGCCAGCTAAATCGCCTGAATGGAAAACCAGGGACTACTTGGGGAAGTGTTCCTGAGGGTCCAAAGCAAGTGAAATTCCACAGTCCTTCAGCCATCCTGCTGGTGAGTGCTGCTGGAGAAAGGACTGGCGCAGGAGAGCTCGGTGCAATGGTGCTCGTGTCCAGCAGGGAAGCTGATAAGCACCACTAAGCTCAGCTGTTGAACTTAACACTGTTACAAACAGAACGGGGTTTTACTGCACTCCAGTTTTAAATCACATTTCTTTGATCGAAAGGGAAAAAAAAATAATCCACCTCAGAATCAATGAGTTAACCAACACTTCTAAAATCAGTCATGAAGATTAAATGCGGAGAGTCAAGCCAACTTCAAGTTAAACGAATCTGGTTTATGGTGGCCCAGCTCAGAATGGCCCTATGTGGCTGTTCAAGCATACGAAGTACCTGGACGTTGCAGTGGCATCTGCAGGAGCTGGTGTATCCAGCACCTCCCTCGAGCCAGGGCTGCTGCAAGGTGGGCCTACTTGAGGACAAACACCATCACGCAGCTTAACTGGAATTGGTCAAAGTTTCTGTTTCTCATTGGAATTTCAGCAGCACACATTGACTGGCTTAAATTCAGAAAGAAAATTTAAACCTGGCTTTCACAAGCCAGTGATCACACTGACCGGGGAAGTGCTGCTAAACAAAGAGCTTTTAGTTTAAGCTAGGTGTGCAAAATTAGTGGAAAGGATCCCGAAGCACACCTCAGCCTGAAATGTTTTAGGAGTGCAACATTTCACCCCTCTGTTGATACTGCCTGTAATTTAAAGTCATGTACCACACAAACATAAAAAAGGACAAAGAGAAGAGATGACATTCACAAGACCAGAACAAGTTACAGGAACTCACCTAAGTCAGTTATCTCTGCAACAGAAAGAGGAGAGGTTGGAAAAGTTAACACACATTCAGTACAGAAAGTCAGTCATGCAAAAGTAAAACAGAAAACTAAGAGCTTTGTATCTACAGTGACAGAGTCCAAGTCTTTAGGAATTTAGCAAGAACAGTATATTGAGTATAAAAGCCTCTCTATATTACAGGCAAGATGTAGCCCAAAACATGCCAACCACTAAAATCACCTTTGGAAACCCACAGGTCGATGTTCAAGTTTAGCCAAAGGGAGGGATACAAGTTTGAAGTAGAAAGTGCAACAGGACACTGGAAATTCCAGTCTGACATTTCTAGGTTCTTATTAATCAGGAGCAGTTGGTTAAGAAGCAAATTCCCAAGTGTCACAGACCCTAACAAGTCAGTCCCATAAACTTCAGTAGGTCACACCGGTATGAAATTGAGTGCACGGAAGCTACCAGGATATTCCCTTTCCTCCCTCAAAAGGGCAGCGATCACAAAACCCAAGATGTTCTCCCTTTATCCTGCACAAGGAAAGGCAGCTCCATCTCCAGGGTGCCTAAATAAAGTTTTGTCTTCAAAACTAATACCCCAAAAGCAAACTCCACAAACAATTTGTTCATTTCAAATGTTCTCCCCACATGTACTGGTTGGTTGGTTGGTTGTTTTTAAACAAAAACTGGCCATTCCAGAGATCTGGTGTATTCATTCAGCTAGGAAAACGATTTTGTGGACTATGGTCCACATTTCTAAAGCATAAATTAGCATTAAGAAAGAATAAGTTGTAATTCTTCATAATATACTTCAAGAAAACTATTAGGCAATATTAACACTACATTTTTTTTTTTCAAACAGTAGTTATCGCATCTAGAAAGAGATCTATTATAACTCAGAAACAAAGTTATGACAGCTCCCTCTGAACACTGAGGCTAGAAAACTTTGAGATGACTTAGTACATTTTATGTTAAAACCCTGATTGAAAATATCTGGGAAATGTTTTTAGGGAACTAATTTTTTTGAACTACAACAGGCAGTAATTGCTCCATGGACGTACCACACTTGAGTTCTTGCAGTAGCTTATCCACGGTAATGGAATACACACACACGCCTCCTGCAGCTTTGCTTATCTTTAAAATGAAAGTAGTTAAGTTAAGTAATGGTACCTCTGGGCAAGGAGCGTGCAGAGGGGATTACTGTGGGTGAGCTGACTGTTAAGCCGTCGTGACTTCATCACGAGTCCCACTCCTTTCCTGCTTGCTTTCTGCAACACTGTGGTGTATGAACATTTCCAACAGCTCAGGATAATACATTTATTCCTCTAGTAAGACAGAAACAGGCTAACTATGCTTTTGAATCATATTTCACACTTTTTTCTGTTATAAGGAAAGCAGGAAACAGCTCAAGTTGAAAAACCCAAGCACTTCAAATAAATACAAGCTCGTGAGATTTCAGATCTCAGGCAAGTAATTGGTAGTTTTGATGGCATAAAAAACCCATAAGGTGCCTATTCACTGCTTTTGTGCAGCACTGGCTGTTGTTCAAGGTAAGTTACTGTGTCAATTTAGAAATAACATATACTGGGGTAGGGAGTGTATGAACACTGAATTCTTTCAGTATATCTATCATTTCAGTGGTGCCGATCTAGAGAAATTCAGGGAATTCTTTATCACTCTGTAATAATGGTGTATTACAATACCTGTAATCACAGAGAGTCAACCAGACACATACTTGATCAGCAAATTCATGGATTTGACCCAAATCTGGAGTGACTGGGCTCTCCCTGGGATACCACGGGAGGGAAGAGAGCTGTATTTTGTGAAACTTCCAATGCAGCACAGGTAGTTTCCACAATTAAGCCTTTTCGTAACACCTGCTTTAGATTACTTTTAATTGTGAACTGATTTTCACTTCAAACCAGCCAAAGAACATGGAAAACAGGACACTGGACATTCAATTCAGTGGCCGTAGTTCCAGAAACACGCCAGTCACTGCCGTTTGTAGCATAACAAGCACGAAGTAACCCTGGAGTGGCAGACTTACTCAGTCCCTTCCAGCCAGGCTGTACATCGGGGGTGATACTGTCAAGCTCTCGCTGAAACTCTTCTCTAGCTGTAGCCACAAGCTCATGATACTGAGCTACTATTTTGGCCTCAGATTGTGCTGCCTGAACCTGTAACAAATAAAAATGAGATTAGTTTATTTTTCAAGGCAAGAGAACATGTTGAGAACATGGAGGCATATGTAATTTAAAGCTAGGCCCTGAGTTAGAGACAGATCGCGTTACCCTCCAGCCCAACCAAAGCAAACTCACTTGCTGGAGAAAAAAAAACCCACTTTGTGATATCAAACCTCTCATATACAACAATTATTTGCTGGAACTACCACTAACCTGTTTCGTCTCACATGCACACTGTAACTAGATAGACGGTCTGTAGCCCAGACAGGACCAAGAGAATATCTTAAAATGCAGTTTGCATCTTTAAAGATCTCCAGCTCTTTCTTCTCTGCTTACAGCTATCATATAGGCCTAATAAGCTAATCTCATGACAGCTGCCCTCCTCTCAGTAAGTTCTGATGTTCCCACTAAATTCACTCAAAATGCACCTGATGAATTATCAGCTGTCCTGCAAAGGGACATAAATTTCACCTTTACATTTCTTCCCCAGTCTTCTGAGCTGTAAAGTGATTTACTCACCAAGTCATTAGCACACACTGCTCCTACTCCTCCCTAACCTTCATGCTAAATTCCTCTTGGAATCAAACAAAGAATTACAAGTCGCCCACAGAAAGGACTGACACCCATCAAGCTGGCTGGAGACTCTTTCAGGACAGAGTTCAAGTTCTCAAAAAGATCTTGTCAGGTCTGATTAGTGGTAGTAAAATCATCTCGAAAGACTGAGTATAGCTAAAAAAGGACAGAATTTGCAATTGAAAGCAAGCTGCCAAGTAGTCCTTACTTTAATGGCAATTACAAACAGCCTGTGGAAGCATTACCTTTTTCACAACATTGTCCAAGTCAACTATCATATGATGAAGATTTTCTTCTGCAGCAGTAATGTGAGATTTGGCTCCTGCGATCTGAGACTTCTTGGCATTCTCAATTACACCTTTCATCTTCTCTAACTCTTCTCTGAAAAGAGAAGCAGCTGCTAATTATAATGCATACAGGTCTTACAACATAACCCCAAAGAAAAGTTTACTTTATGCTCTCTGTATTTATAGTAAGAACTACTGGATAGCTCTACTGGTGCTTCCCATCTACCTCTAGCTCTATGGCTAAGATGCTGTGATTAAATATTATTTTTGTTCCACGGCCTGAAACCTAAAGATGTCAGTGTGTCTATTTAATGTAAAATGAGAATTCTTTATAGTGCAATTAGTACTTAAGACTTAGCTGTAGGGGGAAGATCAAAGTTCACTGAAAGGAGTTAGTATTAGTAAAACTAAGTTAGTATTAGAGGGCAGACATTTCCATCACATAAGAGTATCAAGGAAATATTTTTAATATAGATGGCTTACTCTTGCAGAAGTGTTTTGGACATGGTGACTGGTGGAGGTAAATGAGGATGGGAGAAAATTTATAGAGCTCTGTAAAGATAGATTATTTTATTTTTGTAATTAAGAACAAACTGCTTTCATCTAGCATAATTGGAAATTAAGGAAAAAGTGAAAAAGTGTTCCTTTTCCAAATCCATTCAAACCAATGGAGGTTTCTAATGACCTCATTGGAATAAGGAACAAGCTTTAAAATAAGTTAAGTAAATAAATAAAAGCGAAGGCATCCAGTAGAGCAATAGAGAATGAAAGCTAGTGCATCTGGGATTTGCATTAGCTTTGTTTTACTCTTTGAAACCTCAGTTACACCTAACTATCTTTAGTTAGCACAGCAACTTCAAAGATAAGAGACATTTAAAACTTAAATAGCAACTGTGCAGCTTCGAGGATGATGCTGCCCTCTCAGCCTCAGAAGCATCAAATGGTTTCCAAATTTATTTCTATCCTCATCACAAGGGCAACTTGGAGGTATTTGTCTGTCATCTTACTTTGGCTGCTACAATCCCTACACAATAAGCCTGCACACTAGACTCGATGCACGTCAACACAGTTCATACAGAACCTTGGGGACGAGCAGTGCTCCATTTCAGAGTTCAAGTTTTTCTTAGATGCACGCTTAGTAAAAATCTAACCTTAAAAGCAACTCTGCTGACAAACGGAACTGCCAAATGATGCTGTAAGGTTTAATTTCTCATTACAGCTAAAAGAAGCTAGTGATGTTACTGACTCAACACACCAAGTGTGCAGTCATGGAGTCCTCACAATAGGTTTAATATTGACAAAATTATCCAAGAATAATACTAAAAGGATTATGGATTTTTTTGTTTTTTTTTAAATCTTGACCTTACTAACACTGTATGTAAGTACTAAGGAGATAAACAAGTTCTTAAAAAGAAAAATAGGACTGTTTCAGACTCCTTGGTACACTGAGGACTACGCACACAGGCACCTAAGATGTACACACTGCAAATTAAAATATTCATTAGTGTATGAAACCTTTTTTTGATTTGTCACAAACACGTCAGTTTAATATGAACACAGGTGACTGCATACTTTCTAGAAACTCATCTAGTGCTTGCCAGCCCTCGCATGGGTGATGTTAACTTACCACTTGATAAGCCTTAAAAACAAGCAACTTACTTGGCCTTCAGAAGGGCATCAGCGGCTTCGTCCACTGCTCTCCTCCGATCCTTCAGCGCTTCCTCCAGAGTGCGCCACTGAGATGATTTTTTCTCCCCGGCAGCCTAAGAAGCACAGATTGCTAATTAGGGTCATTACAATCACTACATAAGAGTTATCCAAAAAAATGACAGCCTGTAGAGATTCACACATTGCTACGCATTTCACTCAAACTGAGAAATATTCTTGTGTTTTACCAACAACACAGCTGGAAGCTTTACAGATGATTTTTCTCTTCCAACATTTGGTTTTGTTTGGTTCTTGATGGTTTTTTTTCCACCTGAGCAACAGCCATTTGTCCACGCATAAGAGCTTGTGCGAAGATCACTGTATGGTGCCACAACATTTTGGGGGGAAATCTCTGCATGTATTAAAGTACTGTAATACTTTAAAACTGCTTTTAAGCTTAATAGTTAAAGTACAATAATACTTTAAAAGTTGCTTAATTTTGAAGTAAGCTTAAGTATTATGCTTAAAAGCAAACTTTTACGATACTTGTTTTTCTAACTACTAGATTAGTTGCCCATATGCCCCTGTTCATTTGATTAACCACTAAATTATATTCTCTGCTCCAGAACTGAACAGGAAGCAGTGGTTCCACACAAACCCTGGCATTAGCACATCAGAACCACAAGCTGGTATTGCTCCCGCATCCCCTACGCATTTCCAGACAAGAAATGAACAATTCAGCAACAAGATTTTGGCAAAGGGAATGGTTCAATGGAATTGTCAGGGTGTACAGCATGATACTAACTATATCTAGGGAAAAAATGGGCTTGGGAATTAAAATACAATGAATTAAGATACAATGTGAAGACTATCGATGTATTGACTTGAACTTTTCTTCTTGCAAAAGTGAAATAAAGAAGTTGGGAAAAAAATTCAAAAGCAAACCCCATGTATTATTCAACTACACTGCATTTCACAAGTGGAAAGATTAGTTAAAACTGTGATAAAAGTAAAGACATTGCAAGAAAAGCTTCCAACTTTATCTTTAATTGTGAAAAGTTCTGCTGAACACAGTACAAAAAAAAAATTGTCCCCATTTGTCCAGTTTACCTCAGAATTGTCCATGGCCTCCTTCAGTATTTGCGAATGGGCATTCACTGCTTGCACAGCAGACTCCTGGGCAGTAATTGCCTGAAGGGTTATACGAGCTGTTGCACTTAGGGCTTCTTCTAAAGTCGCAGCAAGGGCTGGAAATAAATGAATTAGCTGAATTAAACTATAAAGAAAAGAGCCTTAGAATTAGTAAAAAACATTATATCCTCTGCATCTCCTTATCTTGTTTTCTACGACCCCCCAAAATTGGTCAGTTCGGGAACTACACTTGCAGCCTACAGAAGAAGAAAGTTGCCAGAACACGCTCCTTCTTTAGAGGAGTACTAAGGTGCAAGTCTGCACTTAGAGCAAGAAGGCTACTCAGTGGAAGACCTTTACCTTGTTTCTGCAGGTGGGTGCATTTAAACCAATAGGTATTCTCCACCTTCATTTGTTACAATGGTTATTAAGAGGAAACAAGTAAATATTCCTATCTTCCACAAGGAAAGATATCTTCCAAAAGCAGAGTTATTCTTCCTAGCCAAGAAGGTGGTGGACTCAACTATCTATTCTTATTGGTATAGAAGCACAAATGAGCTATTAATTATTCAAGCAGGAACCAAACCAGAATGGTTAATCAGACTGAGCAACATCTGCCTTTCTGGAATCAGACATTTATTTTTAAGTAGTGGGGTAAGTAAATGCACCTTTCCAGTAAATACTCCTCTGGATTTTTTTCCAGTGTAACATTTCAACTTCCTCACTTGCAAAAAAGTCCTTATATGAAGCAGACAACTAATGCCAAGCCTCTTGTTTCTGTTCGTGTTGCTCTTCCATACCACACAAAGTTCTGAACAGAACCAAGCAGCAGCAGACCACAACCAGCACGTCTACCCTGAGCCCATTAAGTCCAGGCTTGTACATCCTTCTCATTCCTTGTGTCCACCACAGCCCAAGGCTCGGACTTCGGCTAAGAACCAAAGCGCTCGGAGGGAAGTCGGAGTGTGGTCGACACATCTGCCAAGATCCCATTTCACGTGCACAGCAGTCGGACAGGTCAGATCACACACAGCGCACTGTGCCAGCGCCTCTTCCACCATCGCCCCTTCCCAAGCACAAAGAGAACAGTAAAATAAAATGCCTGTAGCTCCCACAGCAGGCTGAAGCATATCCAATACGTGGCCTCAGTACTGTTAAACTTCCTTTCAAGCCTATTTTCACTGGCTACACCTATGTAAGCAGTAAACTTTCACTTTCTTTAAATACAGTTTCTGTTCAGCATCCTTATAGTCAATGCCTCTAGCCTACCCACCCCCGAAGACTCCTTCCCTCACCACAGAAGGTCTGCAGAGCTGTTGCAGTCAGCAGCCCTTGCACTGCCCCAAGTCAGAAGTCATCCTTCACCCATCTGTTTCTCCAAGAGGCTGGTCTCCCTCTCGTCCTCATCAACGCTGGCTGGAGGACGATATGGAAGCTTTCTAACCCTGCAAGCAACCTGCAGTTTGAGCTGTGTTTGCTTTCAGAAGATAAGTATCAAGGTAGCTGGTTACAGATTGCCCAGACATGCTAGACAGCAAAACACCACCTACCAAAAAAAAATTTCTCTATTTTTCTGGCTTCCCCTGAAGCAAACCAGGAAAAGACCCAAACCTCCTGATTTAAACAACTGTGCTGCAGCCAAACCAAGACCAAACAACAGCCCAGAAGTATTTAAAATCTAACAAACCAAGTGGGGGGTGAGGAGGAAGCAAAACTCTTTGTTTTGATCGAGACACAAGGAGGACATGAGTTTTGGGACACTGGTAAAGCCAGACCACCTCTCAGTAATACAGCTGGATTAATAGGTCTGAGTCAGAACCCAAGCAAGAACTGTCATAGTTCCCAACCAAGAACCTACAGGCAACTCTTCATAGTACCTTGACATACCGTCCCTGAACCACTATGGAAAAAGTCTAAGCAGCAGCTCTGGAGACAAGGACCTGAGGAACCCAGAGGATGGCAAACCGAGCATGGGTCAACAGCATGCTCTGGCAGCAATGAGTCCTGACCATGAACCGGGCTGCATCAAACAAGAGCACATCCCACAGATCAGGCGAAAGAACAATTTCCCTCTAATTGGCACTTAGGAGACTACATCTGGAATACGGTGCATCATTTTGAGAGCCTCAGTATAAGAAAGGTACAAACAAACCAGGGACTGAACACTGGAGAGGCACCAAGATGGTTAGGGGATGGGAGCACATGACACAGATGAGAGGCTGAGGGATCTGGCCTTGTTCTAGCCTAAAGAAGAGAAGCCGAAGGGGTATTTTAAGTAATGCCTTCCACATCTAAAGGAGTGTCACAGAAGAGACTGAACCAGACTTCTCAGAGGTGCCCAGAAAAAGGGCAAGAGGCAACAGATTCAAGTGCCAACAAGAGAAATTAATTGGATGTATCAAGTCCTCCATCATATGAAGAAGCACTGGCAAAGCTGCTCAGAGAGGTGGAACAGTCTCCATCCTTGGAGAGCTTCAAACCTCCAGGGGAGAAGGCCCTGAGCAACATGCTCCAACTCTCCAAGCAGGGGAGTGGACTAGAGACCTTGGAGGTCCATTCCAACCCAAAATTTTCCATCATTCTTTGACTATCAGTTACTTCTTAGTGGGTGGAAGAAGCTTCAACGCCACTCGTTCTGCCAACACAACAGAGGGACAACAAGAGGCATGCAAGCAACTTAGAACTCCAAAGCCAATACAGTCCAACAATTCTTCTCTCATGTATAACACGTACAAGAAAACTATCAGTATGGACTTACTCGATATCTTCTCCTGCTCCTCTTTGTCTTGCTGGGCAAGCCGGGCTGCAACTTCTTCCGGTGACCGTTCTTTTATTGCATGGGAACCTTCATGTTCTTTACCTATTCAGAAGTAAAAAGAATTAAACTGTTTTAGCAGAGAGTCCAAATTAGTATATGGATTACTTGTAAAGAAGTAACTTTCTTTTCAAAGCTGGTTTTTATAGTCAATATCACTTAATAAATCTAAATTCTGCATGAAGCCATGCTGAAACTACCTCAAACTTTTTTATACCCGTAACTACAAAGGCCAGTCTCAAATCTTAAAATTAAAAATAGTAGCATGGATACCTCACATGCATCTGTAGATTTTATGTTGTCTAGTTACAAAAATACACAAGATTCAGAAGTGAAAGGCAAAGCAAGAACTGGAAAACACTTACAGTGTCAACTTTAAATTTTAAGTGAACGTCTGTTCTTATTTCGTTTTTTTTCAGTTCTCCTTTGGCACGCTTGAAGAGTCCAGCCAAAGCAAAGAAAGATTAGGGAGGGAGCTATGGTGAATCACAATTATACTCTATTCCCTAGCCTAGGGCTACTTAAAATGCCTTAAGAGTGAGCACTGAGTAATTCTCTCAAGACCAACAGCAAGTCTGCACCTGTACTGTGGAGAGCGCCCAGACCTCTCAGCTCTCAGACTCATACTGCAACAAAAACCATCAGGTTACCTTTTAATAATGCTGATGCTAACTCTGAAGAATTTATTTATTTATTGCTGGCATACTTTCTATGAAATGTGTTCATACATAAGGAAATTAATATCTCAACTGAAAGAGACTATCATATAGAAGCTAGTGTTTCTTGTTGAGTTAAACGATAAATGCAGTTTCTTCACTCGGCCCCGGGCAGACAGCAATCAGAAAGACACAAAGAGGAGAGGCAAACTGGACTGTACAAGTTCCAGTTCAGCATAAAGGCAGGCTTTCCTCTTGCATTCACACCTACACCTGTCCCAGGTATCAAATCTCAGCTTCTTACTATGTTAAAAATCTATTAACAGATGATGGAAGTTTTCTTCTGCAAAAGGCACTAAGAATCACGCCTTTAAAAACCGACAAATACCAACACAGAAGTAAGAATTTATGCACTCGAAGCTACAGGATTTTGTTTTTCTTCATCATGTTGATATGATCTTTTTCACCTTCTTCAGTCTGTATCCCCGGAGCTGGCACTGACATGGCTACACCTGTTGCGGAGATGATCTGAGCTGCAGCCTTGCCTGCTGTTAAATACAGTAATAGAACAAAAACAGTTAGTACATATGAGCTATAACGCAAGAACAGAGACACAAGACTTAGGTGTTTTTTTTCTCTGCAGAAACATTATTTGGACACTAATATTATTTCCAGAAAAAGATAATTTCCTGGACAAACAGCAACCAGGTATTGCTTACAAATACACACACATAGAGCCATGAGAGACAAATGTAGAAAGATGTCATAACTGCTCCTCTCTAAACCAGTTCCGTTTGATCTGGCCTTACAGTACCTCAGTGATTATCCAAAATTAAGCTTCTTTCACTTGCACAAAGAAGAAGAGGTAAATAGCCTCAGAGTGCAGCACCCAAAGTGCTCTTCCTGCTGAGTCTCCTATCTCACTTGTGCAGTCATTGTTTGTGTTAGATTCCAAATACTCTATAAATACATTTCCAAAAAAAAAGCCAGAAAAAAAAAAGCTAAAGCCATTTCAGACAAATTTTCTCATGACTGAAAAGAAAATAACATTATTTCTAAGAAATTCTAACATACTCATCTTCAACCACTCCAAAGGACTATTTTAATCCAGGATGTATGATGCAAGAGATCATTAAGTCTTTAGCTTCTCTCTACATTATGTTCTGTAAAGTTACCTTCTTCTTCCTCTGAAGGAGCAACAGCTTCTGTTTTGTTCACCTGGGATTTGGTAGCAGGCTGTTTAGACTCTTTCATTACTTCTGCTACAGATGAGATCTTCAGTGGACCTTGTGGTACCTTGAAAAATCAAAAATAAGAAATATCATCAGTTTTCCAAACAGCCTATGTCTCACCGATTCCATTATAACAGAAAAGAACATTTCCACGTCCAGACGACTGTATCATAAATACAAACTTCAAGGTACACATGAAAACAGTAGCAAGGCCATATAATTTCTTGCCTTGATTTTTAAATTAGAAGGAATCTTTACAATTTTCACCTCTCCAAAACTGAAGGTATAATAGCGGCAGTATTCACTATGAATAAATATTTGTTAAGGTATGCATAAAAAGCAAGTAATTCCATGCCCCAAATATTCCAAACACTTCTCAGTGTGTTGAACACTACAGATAATGCAGAAACTATAAAAATCACAGGCACATGAAAGCCTGAAACAACTCCAGAAAGCCGATTTCAATTATTTCCCCTTGGACATTATTTACTCCATACAGGTATATCTTAACTTAATTCAGTTGACACTTCATTTCAAACCTCTTGAGCACTTATTGCCAAAACAAGTTAGGCCATCAGTCTTCCCAACCCAGCTTCAGTTTTTCAGGTAAGCGCTCCAACAGCTTGCTCCCTCCCTCACTTGTAATTTTTTGTCCACCAACACTTACGGGTATCACCCCTCCCACCCTGCCCAGTTTCTAGGCAATTCCTTTTGAAGTTGAGTAGAAGAAATATATAATTGTTTTAAAGGTACATGACTGCATAATTAAAGATATATTTTAAAAAAAGAACAAACATGATGATTTTATCTGGGTATCACTGAACAGAAGATGCTACAGGCATGGTGTGGGGTTGACAGGCATGGAAAAATCAGAGTTGCATGACTTCACTGATTTCCCTTTGAAAGGATTCAGATGCTAGCGTTCAAGGCAGATGAACACTTACCCAAGTGCAGAGTATTGCAAGGTTTTATGATATTAATCCTTTAATATCCATCATGCAAAGCCACAAGGTAAAAATAAAAGCATATGAGTTAGAGCCATGACTAGGCAAGTGATAACTTTGCCATCTGACTGGTCTGTTTTGCAAAACTGACTAGTGCCTGGGAGGCATTAAGAGCTTGGATGATCACAAGTCAAATGTAGCTAAAACCAGAAGAGGTACAGATTTGTTTAACTGATATTCTCCCATCCATTAAAAAACAGCTTTCTTAAACTCCAATTAAAAATATTTTGGGTTTCTTGAAGGCCAAATGGCTTCTGAAACCTCAGGACAGCCACGACAAAAGCAGCTTTTCAGCATTCTTGGATAATTGGGAAGCGTTTGCTTTCAGATGCAGGAACAGAGAAACTTCCAGATTCAATTTCCAGAGTTGTGCTCAAGGCAGTATCAGGTTTTCCTTTCTGCAGGGTCGTGCCACTAAGATTTCAAAGTATGATGCTTACGCATGGCTCTGTGCCATTCAAAATTTTATCAATTTGAAAAGTTCTCAGTTTTCTTTAAAATAAATTCAGCTTAGAATAAACATTGTCTAATCCTGCTACATCACTAGCTATGCTGAATCTCTAGCCACAGTAACAGTTGAATTCCAACGCGTCACCTACCTCTCTCTCTCCCCAATTTATGTGAGTATAAGGAGAACAGCTATTCAGTTAGGATCCTACTAATTATTTTGCTGTAAACAAAAACAACAGTTCTACAACCCACAGACCATAATCACAAGATGATAAATGGGAAACATACGAACATCACTGTTACACAGAACAAAGTAGTACCTCAGTTCATAATTCTTAAACCATCTTAGGAATTCTTACAAATTCTTAAAATTTTTCAATTCTTATCACACAGCAAAATTAATCAGAATTTAAAAACTAAAAGCAGATGCTCTCTTTAAAAAAAAAGAAAGGGTGAGGGTGAATCAGAAACACTTACTGGTTTCTTTGGCATCGGTGTACTATAAGGTGCAGGACCAAGTGCCATCTCAAAGAGTTTATCAGAGTAGGGAATGGACTTCTCTACACTCTCCCGGAACTGCGCATCATAGCTGGCATACAGGACAGTTCCACCTACTCCTCCGCCCACAAACAGGACACCCGCGCCAATGATTTTGCCTACAGAAACACTGAGGGGGAAAGAAGAGTGAAAGTTATATAAACTGTATTATGTGACAAACATCAAACAGTTTGTGAGTCTTTAGCTGGGAACAACCACTCTGTTCCAGAAGTCTCCCAACAAACCCAGCACCCACTTTAATTCACTTTCAGCACCAGCAAATCCCTGGTACCATACTGGTTCATGACTAACCCAAAGATAAGATGGCAACCCACAACCTTTCTTCTAAATATACTGATCATCTTGATTAACTTCATTCAAATCTGACTGAATCTAACGAGGAACACACAAAACCATGAGAATAAGAGTTACGCAACAAAAAAAATCCCACCACTACCAATTTGCTCTCATGAAACTTAAGGAGCAGATTCCCTCTCAGTCAATGCAACAGAAGAACCAACTCCACCCTCCAAAACCTTCTACGTACCCGGACTCTCCCGGTGGGGTAGCATACCCACGGTACAGTCGTAATGGACGGAGTGATGGTCTCCCGCACCGGCTATTCTGCAAGGGGTGGAAGAGGCAGGAGTTAAGCAGTGAGCACATCTAAACCTCTCTTCACCTCAACAGCAGTATCCGACCGGTTTGCTCCATCTTGCATGCCCTCCGAAGGAAAGCGGCAGCTGGCACTACAGTAGTGACGCTGGACTCTTGTTTTCCCTAAACAAAGAGAGCTTTCTCACGTGCAGCTTGTGTGTTAAGGGCTTTTAAAGAAGTAATTAGGCATTTTGAAAAACGAGCCAAAAAAACCAAACACCACCTATTCCAGCTTATTTCTGCATTTCTTTTGCCTGCTTATGTTACCTCCCTCCAGTGTGGGCAGTACAACTGGGATAGTTCAGATTCTCTTCAACAATCTCATGCACTAGAACAGCTCAGCTGTGAGCAGTGCAGAAGAGAACAACAGCTGTTTAAATACTTAGAACTATTAAAAAATATATTTAATACCTAAAACTATTTTTATTTCTGAAGACATACAAGCAGTTCTCCTTCAGCTTCCAAACCAAGACTTCCACTTTAAAAGAATTAAGAGTGCATACACTTTCCAGAAAGTCATCAGATTATATTATAAATGAAATTACTATATGAAGAGTGATATTTCATTATATTCTACTTAACAAAAACCACATTACCCAAGATTTTTATCTTCTTTATATTTTAGCTGAAAATTAAGATTTACCAGAAGGACTGGTTAAGCTACTCCAGCCTACAAAGGGAAAACCAGTGTCCCCCTCAGGTGTGTTTTTCTTCACCACACATGAATTGTTATGAGAGAAATACAGGACTCATGGGAAATCAGCGTACAAGGCACAAAAAGAACTTTTCCCATAGTTTAGATATTTTGGCCAACTAGGAAATTTTTCTTGAAACAAAACAAAACAAAACACAAAACAAAACAAAACAAAAACTGGGAGATGCTTCACTATAACATACCCCCAGAAGATAAATTTCTCTATTTCCTTTTGCATACAGCAATAAGTAACAAGTACAAGTCTTGTGGTTTAGGTCCCATCCTTTTCCAACAGCGTAGAGAGGAAAGGCAGGAACACTGAATTCTTATTCTTTCCAGAACAGCAGCCAAAATTTTTTAATTAGTAACAGGAGCATGTGTACAGCAACAGGAAACGTGCTCTTCTTACCCCTGAGACTTTCACGAGCCCTAGCTGTGCTCCATGGTTCATTTTCTGGTTTACAACGGATAGAACGGGCGACAAAATAATAAATATATTCTGTAATGTTTTTGATTATTAGACTTGATTGCCCCAGAAGCATACACCAAGGCTTCACCAGTCCTTTCAAACGGAACGCCACTAATAAAAGCCTATTAAATCATTTTGTAATTAACTGCTGGACATGCTTCCGAGTCTCAATACATCCTATTATACCATGAAGCATAGGACGAGCATAATATTTGAGCATTATGTGTACAGCTCAACCCAATAAAATGAGAGGGGGAAGGGGGGGAAGTTATTTTCTATTGATCTGTTCGCTTTCAGTCCAATACTCTGGATTTACATTATTTCGTCTAATGGTCACCTGGATATAAGCCACCACTTCCAAGCCCCTCGCCAGGCTTTCTGGAGGTTATCGCACCCCGTGCCACTGCAAGAGGGAACTTAAGGCAATTTCAGCTGCCACAACTGTAGCCCTGGTGCCAGTTCATCAATGTTCACGTTGGCTACAGCCCCTACTCACACCTAGTGATGGCAAATAACACCCCGACCACTTAGTCCTCTCACCTTCAGCAAACACATCTGCTCCTGCGCTCAGGAACAGGCTGCACTTAGGGAGCTAGCAGGACAGAGGAGAAAAAGTGCTGCTTCTTGTTCTGCATTTATGCTTTGTACACCAGGAGGGGGATTTTTGATGGGATTATTGGTTTTAGTCCAGATGCTCTTTGTATCAGGTAAAATTTCAAGGTCTCTTCCAAGCAGGGCCTTGTTCTGCGATTAGCCAAATCCTTGTTTTTGTTCGTCAAAATGAGAGAAACCAAAATGCAGGTGCTCAGTCTACGCTGTCAAGACTCTTGCACTAGCGTACACGTAGCAATGGGAGCAATAACCTAAACCCGAAACAAGCCCACACCAGCTCTTTCTTTCAAGATGCTGCAACAAACAGAAGTTCCCACAGCTGGCCAGGAGAACAACAACCGAAAATCTTTAAGTACTAATGTTTTACGAGCAGAAGTCCAAGTCTGATTTTTCTCCCTCACATTCAAATACACGATTACCTCCAAAAATCACTGATTTTTTAAAAATCAACTTTTTAAAGAAGCACTACTCTCTTTCAGCCATCATAATAATCTTGCTTATATTTGCTGTATCACTGTAATTTGGAAATTTCAAAATGGTAGTTGCTAATCTCCCCTTTGCATAATTTTCAGGAGTTTGTAATTTTGTAGACCCTTGTTATTTATTTGTAATAATGCCTCAAAGGCTTTGGAAGAAACGCATCACACATGTGTTGCTATGCCCTGTAAAAGGCAGAAATAAACCACTTGGTGTCCTGCAGAAGAGAAGACAGAAGAAACTCTATTGATAAGGCAGACAGCACGGATCCCCATACCAATGGCACTGCAGGGCAGCTGTTGCCATTTTTTCCTCCTCTTCCAGCAGTTCTACGTGCTATTTGTTTCACCTAATGTCTTAAATGCTTATTATTTTACATTCATTATCTACTGTTATATCACCATGAGAATCACTTTGCAGGGCATATCATGCCTTCAATCTGGTTAATATTAAGAGCCCCAGTGAATCTGACATTTGAGGTTATCCACGTGAGCTCCCCCTGGAAAAGCACTGAGGACAGGTACAGCACAGCATGGCAGAACATCATTAAAAAAATAAAGTCTGCCTTGCAGGCTTATGCTTCACACATAACTTCAAATAACCAGACACAGGACACACCATCCTCTGCTCTTCATGCAGTCCCAGATAAACCTCTCCTAGTCACCAGACTTAAGCATCTTGACCCAGAATTTGCACAGAATGAAGCTCGTAAGACATGTACAGTTTTCTGCAACATGGGATTTGTGTACTTAAACAGAAAGAGAAAACCAGAAACTTCAGAGGAAGTTTGTCTTCATTATGATAGATGTTAGGTGTAACAAGGATATATGACCACAGAACTCAAATTAATTTCCCATCACTCAAGACTTCTGCCAAATATCATACCTCTTTACAAAAAAAACCTGTTTGTTTTCAAAGAAAACTACAGAAATACTCCAAATAAGGGAAGAGCTTCTCTGCAGCACTGCACATGTAGCTGAAAATATTTATGAAATCGCTGTGATGAAGACCCACTTCTCTCAAAGCCACAACTTCAATTTACTTGTGAACAAGCTTACTGATCCTCCACACAGAGAGCTCACAGTCGGAGAGAGGATAAAATTTTTCCCAGTCTCCACCATGAGCTCTCCACTGGGATTTTCCGTACTTAAACCTTCACGTTGCTCTGGCTTTGGGGAGCAGCAGTTGCTTTGCTATCCCCATTCAGCCACACTCAGCTTCCCAGCTCTCTCAGTCTGCTTAAGCAACCAAGCATCCTCAGGGACCCGTTATCCCACAGTCCTGACCAGCTCTCCTTAGACAACTGGATTTTTTTAACCTGTAAAGGAGTATTGTAACATCACAAAACAGGAGCAGACTTGCCTCGCTATCAGCCTCCATATAACATATATATAAAAAGGATTTATTTCCGTTCTTAAAAAATAATGTTACAACTTGCTACTCCTAATATTTAAAAAAAACCACCACCACACATATCTCTTTTTGGGCTGTATCAAAGCAAAACAATCAAGTTTCACTAGCTGAATAGCAAGGTACCAGCAAGGTGCTGTCACTCTAATTATGCCACCATCAGGTCTGCAGGCAGATGCCGAGGCTCTGGCCTGAGCTTTAGCTGACTGAACAGGGCAAGAGAAACTCCTAAATGTGACATAAGACACATCAAGTCTTCTGTCAGAAAAAGGACGAGAGTGCAGATGGGGTAGTACAGACAAGAACATGGACAATGGATAATAAGATATAAAAACTGTGTAATCGTGGCTGCCTGGGGATCACCGCAGCTGGAGTAGAGAATAAACCAACACTGCTACTCTGGCAAGAACATGTCTGTTTAATGTGCCCTCCCAGGCAGGAGGATGCCTTCCCTTATTAGCAAGGAAACAGGCAGCACAGCCAGATGGAGCATCTTGGTGTCAACACGTTGGTGCCCATTCCAGGCCCAACATCAGCATCCGCGTGACAACCCCTTAACATCCAGAGGCTCTTACTTCCATGATGGGAGTTTTCACTACTTGTGGAAAAATTACCTAGTATCATCCCAGATCACATTAGGACTTCTTGGTTAGAATCCACAATTCTGTACCTCTTGCAAAACAAGCACTGTAATTAAAACATTTCTCTGTTACTTCCAGTTTCTGGTTCTTTTGCCACCCAAAAAGAACCAAGATTTAGCTGCAGAAAGTCCATAGGACCAGAAACTGTCTTCACATGTATATACTACAGTACGCCACAAAGCTTCCCTGCAATATGAATCAAGAGAAGCAAAAGGCATAAAAAACTCTTTCACTGTATACGCACTTTTGTTGTCCAAACTAAATCTCCATTGTTCTCATCCTCATCAGGAAATACAAGCAGGGATGAAGAAAAAAAAAAAAGTTATTTTCTGAAGCAAGGATACAGACAACAAACTTCACAGAGTGCTGTGGCATCTCTGTGTTTGCATGGTTCTTCCACCAAACTTTTCTAGACCGAAGGCATGCTTCTGAGCTGGAAAGCACAACACTGGCTTTTTCCAGTGCTGTACAGTCATTCTAGACACCTTCTCTAAAAGACTGAGTACTTGCAAATAGCCCTAAATGAGAAACACTTCTGAAAGCCTGTTTTTTGTCTTCTCAATTCCCAGCTAAAACTTTCCACAGGGCTGCAAACCCAGAGCCTTATTTTAGCGGGCATCAGATGACCTAGCCCAGAGAACCCTCCAGCCTTATAAAGCAGCAGAGGAAACACCAGCTGCCCCGCTGGAAAAGGTTGCTAGCTTTAAAGCAGTTACCTTTCAACGACAGAGCCAGCGGGGGCTGAACGCACGGCTTTTCCTTTGCTGAACCGCGTGAATAGAGACTAACAAACACTGGAACGTAGAGTAGAATACAGAAGTGATCTAATCCGATTATTTTTTATTACTGTTAAGCAGACACCTGAAACACAAGCTGGGTCCTTGGCCGAGCAGTCGCCCTTGCCTATGAACCCTCCTAGCTTCTTAAAAGTTGGCCGACTGCTTTAAAAGGGCTCCGCAGCATATTATCATCCTAATTCTCTGCTGGTGAGGGAGGGCGAAGGTCCAGAACAGAGGCCCAGCGGGCGCTTCTCCCCCTGGCACCGCATACTCTCTCCTCCTCCTGTCAGGCTGTGAGGACGAAAGGATCCCGGTTACGGCCACCCGGTACCACAGGCCCCCACCCCCTCACGCCCATCACCCTGAGCACCGGGACCCCCCCCTGTCGTTACCACACGGCCGAGCGGTGGGACCCGCTGGGGTCTAAACGGGGAAGGGCTGTTGTGAGGTACCGGCTGCCGCAGGCCGCGGCGGGGAAGGCAAGGTCACGTCCTTTCCCCGCCGGTGAGCGTGCCCGGCCGCCCCGCCGCCGAGGAGCCGGGCCGGCCGTGTGCCGCCCCCGAGCCCTGCCGCCGCTCCCCGGCGCTGCCCCGAGGCCGGGACCGGCGGGAGAGG
>JAVJGG010000054.1:41814298-41829062 GCA_035590195.1 Aviceda cuculoides
GCAGGAAGGCGCCGTGCGCGGTAACTGCCAGCGCCGCCTACCGCCGCCCCCCCCCGCCCCGCCCCGTCCTGCGAGTCAGGAGCAGCGCGCATGCGCGGCGGCCGCTCGGGCTTCCGCTCCGCCAAGGGCGTGGCCGCTCCTAGCGGAGAGTGACGGCCAGCGCGCCCAATCAGACGGGAAGGAATCGGCCATATGCAAATTATACATCCCGCCGCCGCCGGGGTGAACGCGGGGCGGCTCCGGTGGCGCATGCGCGGGAGAGGACAGGGCGGTCTGAGGCGGCTGCAGGCGGCGCTCCCGCTGGGCGGGGCACGGTGCCGCCCCGCCCCTGGCCTGACCTTCGCCGGCTGCCGTAGCCGAAGCGCGGGGAAATGGCGGCGGCGCGCGGGGCTGTGGCCGGTCGGTGGCGCGGGGTGGCGGCGCGCGGCGGCTGAGGGGAGGCGGGCGGCCATGTCGGGTCGGGGGCTGCCTGCGAAATGGCGACGTGGGGCGGCATCGCGGGGCGTCTGCTGAGGGTCTGGTTCTCCGCAGGGATCGTGGGTCGCTGGGCCCCGTGGGCTGCCCGCTGCCCCGGCGTAGGCCGCGCTCTCTTCGGTCTCTCCGGCCGCTGCGTCAGGCTGGTGCGGGAACCAGCGGCCGCCCCGCTGTGGAAACCGCGGCTGCTGTGGGGGAACGTGCCGGGAGGAGGCATCTCCCCGGTCCTCAGCAGGTACGGGCTGCGCCGGTCGAAGGAGGTTCGTATAAAGCGCTTTAAAAGGCTTCCTGGGCTGCTTTTTACTCTAGCAAACGGGTCTCTCTTTTAGCCTCAAGTCTCCCGCTTCTCTTAAGCGTAATGCTTGAAGCGGGACCTAAAACAAAGTTATACTTCGCGGGCATAGGCTTTGCAAACAGCCTTGTTATAATCGGTGCTGTTTCTCTTGCTGATGATTAATATTCTAAAAGTAATTCCTGAATGCCAGTAACAGCTGAATGTTTGCTCTTGAGTGTTTAACCATCTTTAGTAGATGGAAAAAAAGCTGTTCTGTGTGGAATAATAACTTTGAGATTAATTTTGACTAGCGTTGAGCACTGCAGTTAGTGTTCATGCATACATGCTCATTAAGTGGTGTGCTGTAACGTTAGCTGTGATTTCTCTGTATGTGAAAAATCCAGTGATTACTTTTAGAAAAAGATGTTTCATTCCTGTTTTTTTTTTTTCCCCCGCCCTGTTTCTGGGGTGGTTTTTAGTGTCACATCTCTACTTCCAAGTATACTTCAACAGCCAGTGAGGACTCTCACTTACTGTAGCTTACGGAATGGGAAGAGGAAAACCGTGAAGGCTGTCATCGATAGGTTTCTCCGGCTGCACAATGGCCTTTGGGTTAGGAGAAAGGTAAGGACTTTCTTCGTGATAAAAGCATGTTCTCTACAATCAGTGAGCTAATTGTTTGCCTTCCATTACACGGCAGTAGCTAGTATGGAAGTTAAAGAAAGCTCTGTAGAGACATTCCCGTCTTCCTGACAGTGGGGAATTTGTCCTGGTTTGCTTATCAGTATTGCTGTATATATGTATTCGCAGCAACCCACTTAAAAGTCTTTTGTGTATTTTATTCTGACAGGCTGGTTATAAGAAGAAACTGTGGAAGAAGTCAGCCGCCCAGAAGAAGCGTTTGAGAGAACTGACGTTGTGCACTAGAACACAATGTAAACTCCTTGACAAAATGACCACTTCTTTCTGGAAAAGAAGAAATTGGTACGTTGATGATCCCTACCAGAAGTATCATGATCGCACAAATCTTCGTGTGTAGAAATCTTGGTTTCATTTTTGCATCTGTCTAGGAAAGAGGTGGTGGTATGTGTCATATGGTCTGAATGTTAGAACATAAATCTGTAATACCTGTTCCTCTTCTAAATAAACATATGCATATCATCTGATCAGAATTGTGGGTATCGGTGCTCAAAATAAAGGAATATTCAAGATTATCTTGAGCTGCAATTGGTATTTTACTTAGCAGAGGTCATGCTGGTCACCTACATGTTCTGACATCTGTTGGTTTCCTGTGGTTGTGTGTAACATATGTACATGGATGAATAGTCTAAACATTGCTAAAAGTGAATAATTCAACATATTTAATCTTAACATTTTTAAAAGAAACACACTTAAATAACCCCAGGGTATATTTTGCTGTGCCCATACTTATTGGTAGGTCACTGAATGGAGTCTCCTTGGGGAAGGGGAGAAAGGAGAGCAAGGTCTGTGTCAGTATTGCTGCCTGTCACAGTACCAGATAAACTGTTGCCATATCTCCATGCTAGAGAGCATAGGAAAAAAAAAAAACCCACCAGTGTTTCATTGCTACATGCAGTTTTTGTAACTGATGTAAAAATGTATTAGCTCCAAACTTCATTCCAGGACTCACATTTTGTATCCTGTGTTGGTTTTTGAGCAGTAGAATATATTCTTTGGGTCCTACACTATACTCTCCAGCAGTCAATTCTGAGTATTTTCTTGGTTTTAGTCTTTAAGTCTAATTATACCTCACACTGACCACACATAGATGGAGCAAAACCAAGGATTTATCATAGGGTCCCTTTGGAGTGTACAGCGCAACTAGTCTCTGGTTGTGGTAAGGGGTAGGCGGGAGGTTTTCTCTACAAAGCGGATACTCCAGCAAGTGTATGAAAAGCAGTTGCTTCTAGCAGTAGCTTCAGAAGGTTCACTAATAATTAACCCATTATTAAGCAGATGATAGTCCCTGGCTGTCAGCTCCAGAGCCACCTGTATAGCAAGAGATGGTTTGCTGTACAAGGCTGTAGCATTTCAAT
This sequence comes from Aviceda cuculoides, assembly GCA_035590195.1. Lineage (NCBI taxonomy): Eukaryota > Metazoa > Chordata > Aves > Accipitriformes > Accipitridae > Aviceda > Aviceda cuculoides. The sequence goes on from JAVJGG010000054.1 coordinate 41,817,104, forward strand.
GAATTCACTAGTTACTCAGGGTGTTCAGTAGCTGTATTTTTTTTCCAGTTCATAATACAGAAAGAAGTTCTGAAGGACATGCAGCACTTAGTGAATACATCTATATACAGTCAGCCAGAATTGAGATAAAAATAATACAGCGATCAAAGTAATTATTCTGGCCTGCCAGATACATTGAACAGACTAAAGATGTTTTCTTTTTTTCTTCTTTTTTTTTTAAAGAAAAGGTTAAGACTTTATTCAAGATGTATATCAAGCAGTATAACAAAACCAGCAAAACATCAACCTTTGGAATACTGTTGTAGTGGCCATCCTTGTGAGGCTTTAAGTGTACCATTTCATCACAGATCTTTTCTACTGATCACGGGAAAGAAATCACATGAAGTGCACAATTACGATCCTTAAGTAGTTTGTCTAAACGCAAATCCCAACGTAGTGTTCTCTGCTATTTCAAATATGGTGCTAGATGCAAAACGGGTACCCAAAACAAACAGCCAAAAGGAGACTGTGATTAACAAGCATTCGGTGACAAGCACAAGGGTTTCATCACTACGTGAGAACACTTACTTCAGAGAGCAGTCAGAGGCAGCAGGTTGTTTACGTGAGGCTAGGGAGCACTGCACCTCTCCAAGCAGCTTTCTCCCTCTCAATAGGAATAAATAACCCAATTCTCCTTTCCTTCTGTGCTGGGTTTGCACTTACACAGTTTAGGTTAGTGCGGGATTAATTCCAAGGTGACAGCGATACACATGAAGTCTGTCTTGTCTATACTTGATGTGATCCTGAGTCAGCAATTGGCGATGGCTGTAACTGCGCTGACGCTGGCCCCTACAACAAGAAAGGAGGCATGGAGGACTGCGCTGAGCTGCTCTAAGCATATTCTCCTCATAATGAAGGTGAATTCATGGTAAATGGGTGAGGTAATTCACTGGCCCGTTTTCCACGGACCATCTTCAGCTGCAGTTTCCTTTCCCTCAGCCTCAATTTTACTTGCTCGAAATAATGCAAGTTTCACTTCGGCCTTGTGCTGGGTAAAGGCTGTATCTTCTAGGGCTGCCCTGTTCCTGTCACGGTTACGCTCTCCGGGCCATCTCTGCAATGTCAGGAGGTGCCTGCCTGCCCTACAGTACCCGTCATAGAGGCCAGCTGCCTGCAAGGCCCCAAAACCACGCTCTTCTTACTTAAGCCAGGTCTGTCGCTACTTTAAACCATCGGCTGAAAGATTGCTTGCTTTCAGGAGGAGTAATCTGCAAGCTGTTAGCCGGCTTGCACCCCCAGAGCCTGAGCCGGGCAGAAGCTGAGAGCTGCACCCCACCAACACGCACCTAAGAAGCCGCCACCACCCGTGCGTCCTCTCTTTGCTCGGGTCCTGCAAACTCTCGTTTGCCAGGAGGGGTCAGCATCAGCGCAGGAAGGCACCTCGCTGCAGCGGGCTTCTTCCTTGGCAGAGGCTCAAGAGAAAAACGGGAACAAAAAGACTCCGTGCCTGGTGTTTACTCTGAATGAACGCAAGTAGCCAAGGAGTGAAATGACAGACTGGGCGCAACACCTGTAAACAACCTGTGTGTGGAAGATGAGGAATCAAAAGCAAATGACCGTTCTCTTCTGTATACAGAACACTACAGCACTAGGTGTACGTGGTTAGGCATTCACATTTCTTGTCTATCTATACACAAATATACAGCTCAGTTGATAAATTAATACATTTTTGCCAGAGATATGAAAAGGTTTATTTTCTCATTTATACAGTGAATGTTTTGAGAGATATAAGGCAACTCCCTTGTCAACAATTTCACCTCAGCACTTAAGAAATGCTAAACAGTCAAGTTTACAGTAAAACAGCAGTTTAGACGCACATTTAATAATTTTACTGAGAATCAATGTTAATACAGCATGTCTGAGAATAGAATTTGTCAGATGTTATGTAGCTCTACGTTGTCGGGTTTTTTGGCATAACTGAGTGCAAACTTGTCAGCTTTTTTTTATCTTATGGCAGCCCATTGCATAGCAGGGAAACATAGCTTGCTTGCAACAGGATTTTATTTTCTGCTAACACTGAAGGCAGTTTTTCTATTTCTTGTTCACATTTGCCAAAAGAAATCAAATAAACTCTAAATCTGCTTAAAAATAAAACACACAAGCTTAGCTCCTCAAAGCTTTTGCTGAGTATCTTCCAAGGACTGACTCTTCTGTAACTGCTATTTAGACAGGTTTGTTGTTTTTTCTTTTTTTTTCAGTTTACTTTCTGAAGACTTTTTCCTTCTTACCCATTGCAAAATATGATTGAATTAGCACATGTAAAGGAAATAAAATTCTCAGGTAATGAGGCCAAATATTGTGGCAGACACAGGAAATACCTGCTTGCTTTTTCCACTTCCTAGCCAGGTCAGATAAACATTTGTGTGTGCGCATATTTCTCTCTTCCCCACATATGTAGGAAGCTCTGGGGGAAACCTCAGGGATCCATCAGGCAGGGACAGCTGGGCTATCGATGCATACCTGGCAGAGAAAAGCTTTCAAAGGCCACTTCAGATTTATTTCTGAGCCTGATACACTCCAGCCGGCTGTTGGCATCCTGGACTGCTGCACCTGAACTAGATTAACAGTACTGTTCATCATCAAGCCTGTGTACTGATCCATTAGTAATGGCATGTTCTACATAATGCTAAATGTTTTTCTAGTCTATGTGACAGGTCCAAGAGCAAACACAAAGGGCCACGTAATTAATTTATGTGTGAATCTCACATGCTCAACACTTACAAGAGACACCAACTTGAAGCACAAATACACAAACCCTACCACGTCTTCCTCTTCTTTTATATTTCTCATTTATATATGGATACAAATACACCACTCCATCTGGTTCTTGTGGTTCTAACCAAACTGCACACTACAGGCAAAACTCCAGGCTTCGAAAAGCAGCTCAGACCCAGCATCCTGCTCTGCTTGTGCAAGTAAAACAGCAGCACCTCACCAGCAAAGCAGAGCGCTGGGACCGACACTGTTGCAGGCAGGGGAGAAAGGTGCGCTTCCCCCTGGAAGTGCGTCACTAAAGCGATTCTAACTTCTGTCGCTGCAGCTAGTACAAGCCTGGCTTGCTTACCCTTTAAAACTGGCAGTAGAACATTTGCCACAAGCAATACGATCTAGTTCTTCTAGCTGCCATCATTTTCCACAAAATACTCTCCTGGCTCAGGCTGATCAAAATTAAGACTCCCCCTTCATTACATTGTTGAAACCATACGTTTTCTCTTGCACGTCTCTTCCTCATCCTCTGTAAGTGGTTCTGTCTCTATGGTTTTAGCACAATGATTTTCTCAGAACAGGTGATTTACTTGCAGAAAGAGAAAAAGAGTTGCAGCTCAGCTTTTGCTAATGAATCTTGGACATTTTGTACAGTCAAAGTACTTTGACATTTGTTACATCATTCACAGTCTTGAGGAGGAAGGGAGGAAAGAGAAATCCATGGCTTCTACAAATCCACTTCATTAATGATAAAGCCATAAATAAATACACTGTCAATGTATCATCATGAGTAACTGATTATTTTTGTTTCCACTGTGCATTCACAGAGCTAGAGCTATGCAGACACAAATGAGACTTGTAAATGTACAGCCTTACAGGATTAGTGTGAGTGGGTGTACACTTTGCAAACGAAACAAGGACTCTTAACCTGCAGGTGTCTGCCAGACTGTCCTGCCCACGTCACGGACAAACGCAAGAAGCGTGTAACAGAAGGATGCAGAGAGAGGAAAGAGAAAGGCCATGTCTACAATGCCGTACATCGAAGCACATCCATCCCACTGCTGTTTCCTACATTATTAACGAGTAGCTCTTTAAGGCAGAAGAGAGACATTCTGTGGATCTTGGTGCTATTGGCTCATTGCACTCACATTGTTTCAGTGGCAGAGGACGAGGTACTTTTCTTCCTGAAGCGAGGTCTAAGGGTCCTAGGCGGTGCCTGCAGAAAAGCAAGAGAAAACTTCAGTGGCATAATAGGAAATGTTTTTTCTTTCCTTAAAACTCACCCATCTTCATGGCACCTCTATGGCAATGATCCTGTTTCAGGTGCAAAGTAGTGGAGAAGCAGATCTTGGCCTGTTGTAGTCCTTTACCCAGGTTACACAACACCTTCTCCTCTGGCACTTGGTTAGAGGTGTGGCTAAAGATTGCTAATAACATAACGGTCAAAGGAGCCAGGACAAATTGGTGTCATTTACAGCATCTCCTGGATCAAGCGAGCAAACTGGTGGGAGGAAGCCAGCTCTGGCATCTCCCAGCCCATCCTGTACTGTCCAGTCCAGCCCCAGCCCCTCTGAGGGTACAGCTCATTGGGGCATTACAAAGCTGAAGGGGTCCCCAAGGTAAAACACACTGGGCCTGTTAATTCTCACAAGGCAGAACTCTTTTAAAAGATCAGCCTTTTGCTTGGGAGACAGGACAGACAAAATCCGTTGAAATTATTTTAGAAGCCAACTATTGCAATTCTGCCTTGGAGTCAGATGATGCAGAGAGCTTTAAAAGGAGCTCTGAACACCCAGGAGAAGCCAGACCAACTTTATGAAATTGGTTTACTATGATTAGCCCTGTTCTCCAGACTGAGACAGAAATTAGTTAGACTAGCAAACAAAAAAACCCAAACCACCCTAATCTGCAGTGCATACTTCTCTCAGAAAGCTTTGGCATGGCATTGTGTCTTGCGAGCTTCACAAAAAGAAATAGTTACCAGATGTTGCGGAGGAGCACAAATTCTCAGTGTGGAAGCTTGTCATAGCACCACATAACACTGCAACGCCTGGTAAGCTCTTCTACTCCATTTACATAAATATCCAAAGTCTTGCTTTCTTTAACAGCATCAACCTATTTACCTGTAAGCCTCTGACAGGATCTTACCATTCATAAGTGAGGACTTTGTCATTTGTATTTTATAGGACTTTCAAACCCAAGATCATGCTGTGTTTCCACATTCCCGTGATGCAGCAAAGTATAAATATTCATATAGCTAAGGAACTGCAGCATGGCGAGGTTTTGTTTAGACTCCATCTAAATCTCCATCTCTTCTCGCTTGCCCATACCAAAGTAGTTTCTCTCAGAGATGGGATTAATCCAACACCTCACCCCATCTTCCAAGACTGAAATCTCACCCTAAGCTGCTACTGGGAATCCCCAAAAGCACAACAGACCTGGATGGGATGGCTGCACCCAGAAACGCACAGCTGGAGAAGAGCTGAGGAAGAAAGCTGCTACGCATGGCAGCCAGGGATCCTGCACCACACCAGATTCCATAGCTGCTGGCTCAGAGTTGCTATCTGTAAACCAGGAGCCCTGGGACACAGCCGGACAACTAGAGCAGTACCTCCTGTAGCTTGGAAGAAGGCTGCTCTTTGGGAAGCCAGATGGCTCTTAAAGCAAAGCAGCCATTAATTGCACAGTAAAGACTCTTAAATCAGAAATTAATAGATCTGAGAGTAGCTAGAGAGGCTGCATCTTTCCACAGTAAGAACAGCACAGTCCAGCTTTTGGTGAGAGCCCCTAGAGGCAGGACAACCCACCAGGAGGACATACAACTGCTAACCAAACCACACTGCTCCCGCTCCCTCACACTGAGCAAAGGGGAGGGTGGAACAAACCCAGCTCCCCCATGGTGGAGATCTCCCGGCTCAGATCTGAGAGCTGCTGGCTGTGGCTCCATCCCCCCTGCCCAGATCTGGAAGGAGTCTTTGCCTACAGCACCTCCCATGGAGGTTTTATTGCCTCCACAACAAAAGACTGCTAAAATTGCTTTTGGCAAACCACGCTGTGAGATCTGCATCTCCTTTAGTTCTTTTGTTTCCATGAAGCAACTTAAAGTATACTTGTCAATACAGTGCCTGATTCAGAAACATATCGAAGTCATGAAGTAAGACCAAAGTTAGACCAAAGAGAGATGTTCACTCAGTTGAAGATTCAAAGAATGTCATGGAAGGAGGATCCTTGACAATATGGAAGTACCTCAAGAGGTTGATCCTTCTTTTTGGGCCTTTTGTTCACGGATGCACAATCCAATGCATCGTTCTCTTCATCATCTGAGAACACAGAGCTTTTTGTTTCACAGTTTGCCTCAGGTGGCTTTTCATACTTATTGTCCACACCTATTTAACACGGCCATTTACAGTCTAAACGTGAAGACAAAGCATGAGGAAATCAGTGATGGTTTGATTCACACTCTGCCAAATGCCACCTCACTGCAAAGCCATGCATCTTCCAGGCATTAATAGGCAGAAGGTTCACACATCACACTCTAGTAATAGCAGCTGTAGGGTTAGAAAACAAAAGACTCTTGTTTATGAAGCCATTATAAGCTCTATTTGGATTGGTTTACATAGAATGGAGACTAAATTCACAGCCTCTGATGTTCTGGAGGTTGACTCTAGAAAGAGATTTTTTTGGTTGGTTGGTTGGTTCAGGGATAAATAAAATAGCTGATTTCTTGCATCGCTGGTTCCATCCCTAGCTCCTGCATCTGCTGCTTCCAGAAGGTGTATCCTCTAGAAGACACCAAATGAGTGTTGAAGCCCTCTGGTCAGTATAGAGAGAGCTGCCTGGGATGCAGAAATATGAAGCACAGCAGCACTAATAGACTTGAAGCTGAGAGCTCAAGCCAAGCACCCAGTCTGAGATCCACTGAAGTTAACCAAAAGCTTCACCAGGCATTGGATGGACCCTCAGCAACTGGGAACGTTGCTGTAAGACCAGAGCAGGGAAAAGTCTCTCTTCTGTCACTCTGGAGTAAATCTTATGGAGCATTAACTCCACTGATGGATCTGAAGGCAGATTATGGCCCCATTGTTATCAATTAATATGTATAAGATGATTGAAATAACCAGGGAGCTTCTAAAGTCCTGTGTACAAACCCCATCAGTTAATATTCAAAATTGGGAAACAATAACTGGACATGATTTAGGATTTAGGAACTAACCACTAGACAATGGGGCTTTATGCTTATGTCAGAAATGGTAATGGATTGTGGTCTGGTCAATAAACCTTGAAGAACCACTTGGAACTGCCAAGATTAGGGAAGAAGTAGGTAAAAGGTAATTCCTACAGGGGGAGATTGGGACCACTGAATTATTGACTACCTACTCAAATGATACCACCTACTCAAAAGAAGACAATGAAGGAGGAAGAGAGTCTGCGCACTAATTTACATGAGGGGTGAAGAAGAAAGAACCAATCATTAAGGCAAATAATAATGGATATGTATTAGTTAAGTGTATATATGTGAGGATTTTTGAGACAAGGGTGTACTGTCTTGAGACAGGCACCCATTCATGCGTATCAATGAAATTAATTTGAAAATACCTTGACTCTGTGTGTTACTGGCTTGCACACCAGGTAAACGGACCCTGTTTGTGGGACAACACCATGACTACAGACCACGAACGTCTGCTTGGTGGTTCTTATCCTTATAACTTAGGGCACGAACTTTGTGGGACTGGTCATGTTGCACAACACAATCCATTTGCTGCCTTAAATCCAGACAGTGGAGCAAGACGGTATTTTTAATGGACAGTCCGAAACAAGAGGTACAGAAGAGGACACCCAGCATGACGAAGCTTTCTGCATCTCCAAAGTTTCTCATCAGCAGGGCTGGAGCTTTCGCTGTTTAACTGATAATTAGGCTTTTTTCACTCTGAAACATGTCAGGAGTGGAAGTGTTTGCTGTTTAGATGGCATTAATCACAATTATTGGCTCTATACTTACACTGTTGTATGAAGATACATAGAAATAATGCTCTGTGCTTCTTGTCTCAGCCTGATTGTAAGGCTCTGCTGGACCAAAGACTAAAACGCAAGGACTAAAACCAAAGAGGATTCTTAAATATCTAATACTTACTAATCCATTTAGATTCTCAAAGCATAAAAGAACTGAATTCTCCCACAGCTCTTTCAGTCGGGTAACAGAGAGACAGAGGGAAAGTGATTTGGCTACAGCCACACCATGAGTCACGAGCAGGTCACTGGGGCTCTCTCCAGTGCCAAATTCAAGTCAGCAGCTAAACGCTCTCAGCCCTTGCGTTCAGTGCACAGGATGCGGCTGCTGCTCAAGAGAGCAGTGCACACCATCCTCTGGCCACTGACCCTGTGTTTCTACCACTTTATCACCATTTGCACGGACAGGCTGAAAGACACCATCACAGGTTTCCAGGAAGAGCTGGAACTTTACTTTTTCCTAGCTGTACTGAAAATGCTGATAGTAATGTTGCAGAGAAGCCCGGGATAATGCTGAATTTGGTTTTTTTCTGTATATGACTATAGTGTTAAGACTACACTGTGGAGAAAATTAAATATTCTCTAGAGCACATGGCAAAACAGTACAGGAACATTTTATTTTAATTACTATTTTATCCTTCCACTTGGGAAGTGAGCTACCGAGGAGAAGCCTAGCTTAGGCCACCTTGGATGTGGAAGCTGGTCCCTGGCGCCACTCTAAGCCAACAAAAAATGGAGTAAAGTCTGTTTTAAATACTGTTTGCTCAGCAAAACCTGAACCAAGCATGCCCAAATCTGCAGCCTGGAGGCCAAGTACTGCCCCCAATTCATATGACTGCTCCCAGCTGCTCTCTTCCCCAGATGTCGACTACAGGCTGGAATTTAGGCAGCTTGTTTCCAGACAGTAGAAGTAGGTCAGGACTTCTTTCAACTGCCTCAGTGAGGTTTGCACAGTGGCCCAAAAACAAACCTCCAGCCATGTGCCACTGCGAGGAGACAACGTCATTCCCCAGGGAAAAGAAGACTTCAAATGGGACAGGATGGAGGGGTGTTGGCAAACCAGAATTTGAGCATTCAGTGACCAGAGTGCAGAGATACTGGCTGCTGAAGCTGAGAGCATACAGGATCAGGAAAATGTGCCCTGCTCCCTTTCTCCTCCAGCCAGCTGCTCTGCTGCGAAAGGAGACAGAAGGAACTGTCAGCCCTGATAAGGCTCCCGTGAATCCCATGTTTTTCCAGCATACACTGCTTTCTCCATTATTATTCTCTCTCTTGAATTGGGTGCTGGGTGAAAAAATATCCAGGCAGCTCTGCCACCTGCATTGCCTGTCTCCATGGCAGGCACAGGAGAGGCACAGCCTCCTGCAGGCTCCTCCATTCTTCCCATCAGCCAGAGCATCACATCCATGTCCTGGAGCTGCTTCTGTGAAGATCGAGAGGAGAGCTCAGCCTCCAAGCTGGCACATACTGCTTTGACCCCCACAGCAGAGAGATCTGTGAAGTCCACTGGAAGCTGGGCTGACACCCTTTTCTTCCCTGCTCCATCTCATTGTGAATGAGGCACTGAAAACCAGCCAAATGGGAACCAGTTTTGCTTCAGCCTCACTGAACTGGAAAGGGAAGAAGTGGGTCTATCCCAGGCCTTTCCACTACATTTCTGACCATTGACAAGAACAGACCTTGAATACACAGGGCCCTTTCTTTAAGACCTGGAGCAAGAAGGGAGGATTCCCTTCCCATCCTACCTCAGGGAGGACAACTCTATTGTGGGCAATCCCAATGTCCTACTGATCTGGGGTGCCAGACTTTGTCCCACGTTTGTGGAAGCATTATGCTGTTGTGGGACGGGAGGCAACTCATCTTTGAACGGCTGCTGCTGTGTGAGCGCCAGCTCTGAAGTTGGTTTTTTTGTGAATAGGGTGATGACAGGATAAAAAAACCCTCATTTTCCTACACCAAAACAGTGAGTCCTCTGCAGGAGAAAATGTAAAGCAGGGGATTAACCAGAATAATAAGCGCACATGTGAGGGATTGGTAAGAAAGGAGACGGAGGCTTAAAGTGAATGATGGGTTCTGGGACACCAAGGTTTGTTTCTGAAGGAGCAGACTGAGGAGCAAAACACAGTCAGGGCTGGCACAGGCTTCCTGAGGACAGCACTTGGCCTCAGGTGACCTCCTGTGTGTTTCTAAGAGCTGTCTTTAGGATCTAAGGCTGTGGGGCCTCAGGCCACTATCAGATGTCCCCGAAGTGGCAGAGCCAGCAGTGTGTGCTGCTCCAGGGAAGCAGCTGACAGCCCCAGGGACCGTGTCACAACCAGGAGGTGGCTGTGTAAAAGCATGGATCGTACGCCAGACCTCTCCTTTGGCTCTCTCGTCTTTGGGAGACTCACTCCCCATCTCAGAGTGGGCTGTGTTTCAGGCGTCTCCACGTCTTACATTTATGGCTCCACACCTTTGCGTGAAGGGGCAGAACTGCTGCAGAAGCAGGAAACCGACTGGTGTGCCAGCGCTAAATCTGCTGCTGCCTCTTGCAAGTGTCTTTTCAGTATCCAGACCAGATCGCACTTCTCTCTTCACTAAGGCAAGACAGAGTCTCACTGTAAACAGTTGAAGGAAAGGGACCCCTTAATTCCAGTTCCTATCATCCTGTTCTAATTCCTTCAAAGGGAACTGATGCAGCCAACACATTGTGTGGGAAGCTCTGAAGCTGAGCATATTCCAAGTTAAAGTAGACAGGGCCGGGATCTAAGCTATTAAATGCACCACAGGGAACAACCAAGCACAGACAAGGCAACGTAGGGCCAGATCATTGTCATCTTTAATCTTTGTGATTCTACATGGGCTAAAAAATCTCACTTGCAAAACTCTTTCTACAGCAACAAATGGGATTCAATAGCAGGCTGTTTTTTCAGCAATTGCTTTGATTCAGGCTCTGGTCTATGCTGCTGTGTAAATTCAGAGTAACTCCCATGGATTTTCATGACTACAGCTGAGGTCAGGACACGGCCCACTCTTAACTGCCCACTCTTAACTACAGATGAGCAAAGTGCTTTGATCTAGATCCTCTGAAAAAATTGGACACTTAAATACAGTTACAGTGGGAATCAGGCACCCCAATACCTTTGAGAGAAGCTGCACCCCCCCTTATTTTGCTGGGCACAATACTTCTTCCTCCCATCACTGTAATTCCTCGGGAGCAATGGGGAAAACCACTGTCACAAACTACACAAGCCAGAAGCAAGGTATTGTATTATTGTAATGGAAGGTAAGGTCACACCAAAGCTAAGCCTTTCCAGGGGATAGTTCATATAAAGAGGTTTGCACACCACTTTGTAAGAACAAGAGAACACATATTTATTATATGATGTCGATCAGCTTCTTTTCCCTGCAACAAAGATAAATTTGCCATCATTTCCAAAAGACATTGACCCAAGTCATGTACTTCCCCAAGAGTTTTCATTGCCAAACCAAGAAGTTAAGAGAAGCCAACTCTACCAGCACACACTGCCCAGGAGCCACAAAACAGAGGCAGACATCTTTTCCAAAGCTGAAGTCAAGTGCAACCAAAGCAAACAAGTCTAATCACATCAACAAAGTCATCCGTTAATCAAAACGCATCCCACAAATGATTTAGTTGTTAAGTGCTAGTCTATTCCAAACACCTCAGAAGAAAACTCATGCAATCTGTAACACTTACATCAGAGTCCCATAATATTTACATAGAGAAAAGGAAAGAATAAACTGTTAGGGGAAAACATTTGGGTGTAGAGGGGGAAGGAACGTTATTTCAGAGCACAGAAATCTTTGTCTTTGCTTTCATGATAGCTGTGGTTCAACTGGAGTTTATTAAACAACAATTGATGTTTTAACTGTCTGTTGATAAAATGCAAATGTACTTAAAGAACCTACTGATTTTCTAGGAAATTTTTTCCTTCCCTGAAATAACCAAAGTATGAAAGTATTTTTAAATACCCAGAGAAACTCCCAGATTGCCATTCAGAGGTACTGTTGCGAAGTGATGCAAATCATCCATGTAAAAATTTGATTCAACATTTAGTAAAGGGAAGTTTTAAGGAACAAAACACATAGAGCAATGGAAAGTTGCTGTTTGTTGTTTCAGCTCAATGAGAGAAAGGTTAAAAAAAATCATAGAATCATAGAATCATTTAGGTTGGAAAGGACCTACAAGATCAGCGACTCCAACCAT
>JAVJGG010000054.1:41829162-41888329 GCA_035590195.1 Aviceda cuculoides
TAGAATCATAGAATCATAGAATCATAGAATCATTTAGGTTGGAAAGGACCTACAAGATCATCGAGTCCAACCATCATTCCTGCCCACTAGACCATGCATCCCCAGCACAAGAGTTGGAAGCAAAACTGGCTGAGAACAAAAATGAAACCACCTACACCATCTAATACAATTACTTCAGAGATATATGAACAGCCCCCTTGATGCAAAGTCAATTAGTTTTTTAAGAGTATTTTCCACTGTAACAATCTCACGTGCAATTTGTAGCTTACCAAAAAGATGGGGTTGGATATATCTAATACATCAGTAAGGTGATTTGTTCAAAACACAATTAAGTGAATGTCCCATTAAGCTCCTTGCTGAGCTGTACTGCTGATTGCACGTGACCTGTTACCTTGTCTTCAGGGTGACAACCACATGTAGGAAGAGATCCAATATTATTTTATTGGAAAAACTCCAGGGCCTGGCTTGATGCTGCAACACCTTGTGCATGGCTGACTGAAGGTGTTGGCTAGGCTGACTGTCAGTCACTGCTGAGCTGTAGTTTTTAAGGCGTACACTACTGTATCAGTCGCCACTATGGAGCACAACCCTGTGATGCATACTCAAAAAACAGTCCCATTCATCACTAATGTCCTTGCACATTTCTTACATTGCCAAAGGCTCCTCATCAGCATTTTAGTATTAAATGCCCCCTCAAATACATGCAGCCACAACAGTTCTGATATACAGCTGATTCTTCAGTATCTGCTAGATATATTTATTCTCTACAAGGATTAAAATTGTTCCCCTCTCTCGACCATGCCACAGGTCTTTGCAACAGCACCTAGGAGATGTTGCTTGAGAGAATACCACTGAACATAGTATTTGTTACTTCTTAAATGCCAGTTCCAAGCAAGGTTGTTTAATATTGACCAGCGTTTAAGCATTTACCAGGCACTGCCAAAAGACAAACAGATATCCCTGGAGATTTTCATTCTGTCCTTCCTGAAGGGGAAAAAGAGCTTTTACGTAATTGTACCACTGTTCCTTAATGCTGCAGCCTGACTTTCCACAGGCCATGAACACAGAAGAGGGAAATCAGAAACCTGTATAAAGACCTGGAAGGAGTTTTGTCAGCAAAGGCCTGCCACTGAGCAAGAGCAAGAAGAGCTGGCATAGAAGCTGTCAAGAAGACGTGCTGGAGTACATATAGTAAAGCTTGCATTTAGCAATGTTGCCCAGAGCAAAGGAGGATTAATGTCCTGAATTGTGTCAACGCTTTGTCATGTGCAGACCGTGAGGCCAGCTGGAGTGAGCCCATCGAGCAGGAAAGAGCTCTTCTGTGAAGCAAACAGCTTCAGCAGCAAAGGAGCCCACCACCGCTGACGGATCTGCTCCCGTACAGGGGGAGCTCACGCTGCACTCAGCCTAGCCTTCAGTCTCTGCATAAATGCACACTCCATGGCACCTGCAGGCCATATCCTCATGAAACCTTCTCTCAGGATATCATCTAGGGAGCAGGATGGGCAGACTTTTGCTCCCACTATCCTGTGCTCTCCTAAGAGCTATGGGGGTTTCTGAGTCAGCCAGCGAGAGAAACAATTGAGTTTCACCTGCAAGAGCATTAAGGCAACTGCTCCTATCAAAAAGGCTGCATCATGGCTCTAACCCAGCCTTTAATACTCCTGCTTGAGGTAAGGCTTGACTATCTGTCCATTTAGATTATAAACTCTTTGGAAATTACTACTTTTAATGATTGTACTCTGAAACTAGCTCCACAAAAGTTTGCACCAAGGAAAGATGAGTGCCAACAGTTCACAACAACTTAGTCCTAGCTAAACAAACTCAGCTTCTTTCTTCCCCCTGCTTTTCATGGCGTTGTTCACATTACGTAGTCAGCTCTCTGGGCTAGCAAAGCTGCACTTACAAAGGAGCATTTTAAACGGCGGGCCGTTGTCTGAGAGTGCATTAATGCATCTATTGCCTTGGAGACAGAGAAAGGGCAGCCTGTGGAGACAGAATGAACCCTCTATGAGATAGAGCCTCAGCATATCCCTATTGACATGGTCTAAGGGACTGGATTATGTCAGGGGAAAAAAAATAGTAGAACAAGCCAATCTGAAAGACAGGGCATGCAATTTAAACCAGATCAACATGACTTTGAGCCCAATTTGTAAACATATTGGACTGATTACTGCTTTAGCACCATTAAATGACTTTCCTAAGATTAACTCATGACTATTAAGCACTTAAGGATTCAGTGATTCTTTTTATAAATAACATTTGAAGTCAAATCCATAAAATTGGTTTATGCTAAAATTAGAAGGCTGCTAATAAAATGCACTGTGAATACAAGTGTTTCATGATTGCTTAAACAGATACCACCTTAAACAGGCTTCATTCTCCTGCACAGTGGCACACTCACCCCAAATGTGCTGGTGCAAAGAACCAGAAAAGGACAACAGGGAGGGTGACAAATCAAGTACGATGGCTGGTTTGCCACTAAGCAATGTGCGAGGAGACAGCGTCAGGCTGGGATCACCAGCCTCCAAGCACTAATGCTGCAGAGGGCTGCATGGCACTTCAGGTGCAAGGCAGCGGGGAGGCACAGACGGCTGCAGCACGGTGGCAGCACTGTGATCCTTCAGTCCCTCTGCTGCCGTTCCCAGGTTGATTACAGTGTTCAAAATAAACAAAAAGCACATGAGATGAGAAGTAAAGGAGTTACAAAGGTCTTTTGCTTCCACCAACATGGGACGCTGCCAGTCTGGATTTCTTCTTTCTCCTTAGACAAGCTGCTTGGCAGCCCCATCCTCTGGCATGCCCAAATCAGAGGCCTCCCTCTCCTTTCATCTGCCACTGGGACAAAATGCAGAAGTGACACGGCTCAGCTCTTAGCAACCAAGCTAAATGGTGCAGCATTGAAAAGACCACCGGCAGCTAAACTGTTCACTACACTCCTAAGTTTGTAAACACAATAAATGCTGAGGACAGTGGGGACGTTTTTCAAAAATGGCTCTAGCACCGACTGAAGCAGGGAGAGTCTGTTCAACCCTATTTTGTCATACCAGGGTCTGCTACTGGGCTTTGCTATATACCCTGCTCATCCCAAACACAAATGTCCTCTCTACCAACAGAGACACACAAGCCAGTCCTTAGGGAACAGAGCACAACAGGGCTGGGACTGAGGAAA
The DNA here is from genome assembly GCA_035590195.1 of Aviceda cuculoides. Taxonomy (NCBI): domain Eukaryota; kingdom Metazoa; phylum Chordata; class Aves; order Accipitriformes; family Accipitridae; genus Aviceda; species Aviceda cuculoides. The sequence goes on from JAVJGG010000054.1 coordinate 41,832,335, forward strand.
GTTTGTTCCTGCTGCGTTCCTGGTGGTTTTACACCAGCGCTGGGGGATACGGGGCAGAGGAATTACACTGGTGCAGCAAGAACAGGGGTACATCCTCTAGAACAGAAAGGACTGAACGGAAAGTTTTTCTCCAGAGAAACACTCCCCAGCCTTGGGTAACACAGGTCAGTAAGGTGAGAAGCACCGCAATACTTGCCATCAGCACACACACAGCTCACAAACTCACTCGCAGCCTGGCCTTCCCCTGGTTTTGTTCCCCTGGTGTTAGGAAACCCGATGAGTAAGAGCGGCAGGAACAAGCCAGGCTGGGGAAGGCAGCCATGCCTGAAAGGGAAGCGTGGGTATCGGGGCATAGGAAATCCAGCACTCACCTCTGAGGAGTCGGCATACCGAGCAACACGTGCACACTGAAAGAGGAGCTGAGCATTAGAAACTCATCAGGTTAAGCTACCACCTCTCAGAAAACACTTGGCATCATTTTGAAGTGGACTTCAGGGCCCCTGTATGCATTAAGAGATGATTGTCTCTATTCGGCAGCACAGAGCACAGACTCGGGAACGTGCCTCACCCCAAGCTATGTGCCCAATGGGTGTTAAGGCTGGGATTACGTACAGCTCCCTGGCTCTGTTCTCAGATCACTAAACAGAAATAATTCCTGACTAGAGGGGGCTGGGAGCGTGGATAAGCAATGGGTAACACAGTGCAAAAGGCTGGATAATAATAAACACAGGGTGCAATACTGGGACTTGTATTGCTACGTCTGAATTTTTTTTCATTAGGTTTAGACTTCTACAAGCACTGGTGCAGCCATTCATGCAGCTTTTGAAGGAAAACTATCCACAGATCCCTGGTCTTCCTAAATCAGGAACATGCTGAGGAGTCCTGCAGGAATTATATTTTGGTGGAATTGCTGTAAGAATGAAAGCAACCAAGGGAATTGCAGTGCACTCTTCAGTGCAAATGCAAGTGATTCACAGCTGTTCATAGAAGTGTGACCTTTACAGCTTCATTTTGTGGATAGCTTGTGTTCCAGGAAACAGCCTAGAAATAATTTCCAGTTTGAGCCTTCCAATTTAATCCTTACAGTGGCATCAATGACTCCAGATAAAAAAAGCTTTTGAAGAAAAAAAGGGTTGAGCTCTGTGTGATTTCTTTCATCATAATTATCCTGCACTGTAGACACTGAAAGTTCTTCCACAGTTTCACAGTCATTTTAAACCAGCATAAACCAGTGCTGCTGCTGAAAGCAGATGTCCCATTGCCCCGTGCACTCTTGCCTCCAGCTTCCTTGTCCTATTGATGATGTCTGGGCTGCTGCTCTCTACTGGCTTAAGGACCTGACCCAGGTCAAGAGCAAACTGGAAGCAAGGAACAGCATTTACCTTGAACCAACTTCCTGACTGGAGTCAGCATATATAAATAAGATTTAGACATATCCAAGGGAAAGGATGGTATGGGGCAGAAGCAAGCAGTTGGGTCATACCCTTTCAATGGGAGTGCTGGTTCACATGGCTGGATGCTGCTATGAAACTAGGGCCTTCATATAAAAGAGATGAGTCTCAACCAACCTTAAGAGATCTGCTGTGGGTTAAGCCTCTGATTTTACACAGAAGGCAGCTGATCACAGTTTGATGGTTTATTCTCTGAGAGCTCATACAACATATACATATGGGTTGTTCTCACACATCTTTCTGGAGTTTTTCTGGTTGGTGGGGACTGAACTATCCAGACATATCCTGAATGCTGATATTCTGCCACCATTGTTCTGTCCTGCAAAGCCTTCAGCGCTTAAATGCAAAACTAAGAAACAGCTTTGACTCTCCTGCACAGAGGTGTGGAGAGTATCAGAAAGCACACTGCACATTTCTGCTACGAAATCGTTCCAGCTGAGAATGATTTCTGCCTAGGGCAAGCTTCAGCAGAAAGGGCACTCAGTCTGGGCAGTACAGAGGGTGGCTCTGCAATACGTGATCCTCTGGCCCAGACAGTGTCAGCTCCGGACACTGACCATCCCGTGATGCAATGCAAATCTTCTGCCGCTGAAATATGTCCCAGTGACTCACCCAAAAGCAAGGCTGGCCTCCAGTGCCCAGCCCACACTGGAGGTTTCTGCTGACATCAGCAACCATGAGACATGTTTGCATCAGCTATGGGATCGAGCTATGTGACACAGTGGCAAATATCACACTCCTCAAGTCACATGTGCCACTCAGCAGCCATCGCAAGGGAAAGTTTTATCTGCACTGTCCAGGATGCTCTCAAGGCAACATCATAAGGTTAAGAAGTGCAAAAGCCCCCCACTGTTAATAAAGACACATCCGTAGATTGTTACTGGACATTTGCCAAAACAACAGGATTGCCTTGAAAAATATTTGGAAATGTTGTTCTGGAGCTTCCAGTTTTCCGTAACAGTGAGTAGCCACATAACATTTACAGTTCCCAAAGGAAAGGGGCAGTTCTGCCTGTGGAAGAAGCACAGGTTGGAACAGGCATTGAAGCTAAAATATCACAGGCTACCAACAGGGTGCCAGGACACTAAATCAAGAAACACTGAACTAAGAGCAAAGCAAAAGATCAAATAAAGAGGACAGGTTGTGGGCTTGCTGCATGGGGGAAGGGCAATCATTGTGTTTCCTCAGTGTGTGACAAAGAAAGGTGAGCACATGCTTTACTGGAGCAGTGGCGATGCCTCACACTGGTGAGTGCTGGGGGGGGGACAGCAGCCACACACAAATCGTGGCAAAAGCAGCCTTTGCTCCTTCATGTCATCTGTGTGTGGCTTTTGACTGGGTGTGAGAAGGAGGAGAAGGGTCTTTCTGTGGGATGGATGTGAATACACCTAGAGCACCTGGAGCCCACTATATGCTGAGCAGTCCTGCTCCTATGGAAGGCCATTCACACAAGTCTGACTGCTCAACGTATAGCAGGCACCACTGAAAGGCAACAAAGACAGCAAAAGGTAGCGGTAAAAAAAAAAAAAAGGCAGCAAAAGGTAGAGGAAAAGAAGGAGTAATTCCCCTTGTCTTAAAGGCAGCTCTTGCATATTCTATTTCTTGGCCTCATAAGACACTCTTCAGCAAGCAAAAACAAACCTTTGCTGTGTCTGCATGTGGTCATTACTAATTAAATGTCAAGCTCTTCACACGGTGCTTTGTGTCAAGAGGGGATTCAGAAAGTCACAAATCCATCTAACCAGCACCAGTCACATTATAAAAATAACAACAATGGAAATGAAACAAGCTGAGTGGTTATTTAATGTAGCCTGAGTACAGCATGGTCTTGCAGCCAGCTTTTGGCCATAGCCAAAGCCCACCAGTGTGAGGAGTGTTTTCATAGGTTTCAGTGGGTTTGGAAACATGCCCAAGAGGTGTAAAAACAGGACCTAAACCACTCCTGGTGCTCACAGGGGGAATGTGGGGTTTCATACCAACAAACCTGAGTTTCAGCAGTCTCATTTGTGCAGGGAAGACAACAGACCTCTCTCCATCCCCATCTTTCCAAATCACTTTCTTTCAGATATCATATCTGCTCTTAAACACAGTCACACAACAGGACTGGAACTAGCAGTACGAAGTTCCACACCAGATATGGCTGTGTTTTCATTGCTCAGGGAATGGGACCCATGTAAACTCCAGTAACCTCAACCTAAAGAGCCATCTCTTGTCTTTGCCTCACTGTTGTGAGCGAGGGTGTGCTTCCATGCACCACTCGTTCAGTAGCAAAGCTGGCTTGAGGAGCTTCCAGTTCCTGGCCTCTTGATCTTATAACGTACCTCCCCAAAGGTCTCCCAAAACAGTTATTTTGGAAGCTCACAGTAAGGTGGATCAGCAAATCGGTCTGAGTTGAAAATAATCCTTCAAAAATAGTACAAGAAAGTATTTTTAAACTGGATCAAACTCAGGATTTCTTCCTGAGTCCACAGCTCTTTACTCAAGGACAGCTTGAATGACCATAGCTAAGCTGTTCCATCACCTGAGGGCCGCTCTTGACATCTCATTATCAAAAGGCTGCTATTCTCTCTTTGTCGTGGCTGTCTCTCCTGTTGAGAAAATTAAGAGCCTGTGCTAGATGCAAAACTAATTCTTCAGTCTTTGTACATCCCTGACAGCCATACGAGAGAAATAAAGGGAACTATAAAAGCACTTCATTAGGCAATCTGTGTATGTACTCTTCCATCAAAGACTGCAACCTCCATAGGACTGAGTGATGCTCACACACACTCCCAGGCATGGGGATGCCAGTCCCAAAATGAAAAGGGTTGTAAGTGTTACAGCAGTGCTTGGCTTTTCCACTCATAAGGTTGGCTGTGGCCCAGCAATGCCCCCTTCCTCAGGCAAACCCCATCTGCAGCAGCACTCCTCAACACATCCAGTCAAAATAACGCTTCAGGTTCCTCTCCTTGACACAATTAGTGATCATTTGTAAATTCAGACAGCGACTTTGAGAGCTGCACTTGCAGAGGACTGTAACAGGTTGGTATGGATGGAGGATGTAAGGAAATGGTCAGGAATGGAAGCACCTGAATAAACAAATGGCAGAAGAAGGGCTGTAAGAGTGGCACCCAGAGCAGCAAGTCATCAAGATCCCAGCACACCCACATGCAGCTTCTCAGATGCCTGGACTGGGAAACAAAGGACAGATGAAAGAAGGGAAAACATAAAAAGGGACATATCAGTTGTCCAGAAACTTCTCAGAGGTAGTGGCAAGATTAGAGCACTGTTACTACAAACAGAGAAACCTTCTTGCAAAACTGGGGTCAATCCATAGACTGGACTTTTCCACAGGTATTTTGCACTTTATAATTACTGAAGTAAGATCTACAGGAAAGCCACATAAGAAATCTTCTAAGGTATTGACCTTAAAATACACAAGCATCTTCTACCATGTATGGCTTTCAGGACCTGGGCATGGGAAGTACAATTTGGTCTGTTTTGCAGACACACTGAGGAACAAAGGCACCCTCCAGGTCATACCAGTATTTGGCAATAAAGCGGGGCGTGAATTCATGTGTCCTAGCTCACAGTCTTGCCTTCTAACCACCACGCTGCTTCTTCTGCAGACACAGGACCTGTTCCTTCAAGCCTTTCCTAAAAGTTTCTATAAAGCAGGATTTATACCCTGACCAAGGGTACAATGTTTGCAGTCCCCGCCACGCTCTCTATTAACGTTCTTAAGTCGTTTTGCGTATCCCAGCTACTGCTGTCAGGCTTTCTAATACCTGGTGGCTTCCAAGACATTTTACAAGAAAGGAAAGGTCTTCACCTGAGTCATCCTCATGTCAAACAGACAGTCTGAGGTATTTTTGCTGACTCCCTCTGATGTCAGACTAAGTCCTATTATCTCTAAAGCAGGAATATAAAGAGAAGTCTAATGTTTCCGTGAGATAGTGGGGACTGCTGACATGGACATTTGTGTTATCTGAGGGCTTTGGGACAGGAAAACCAGCTGTAAGTCAGCTGTTCTGTAGTCACTGCTCATGCACATACTCATATATGTATGTATTATATGTATATATAGCATATTACATATAGCAGTATATAGGCAGTAGCAAATTCTGTCTGCCTCTTGCTTATGTGCAATGCTCCAACCAAACATATATGGAAGGTGGAGTGCTGGGACCATGTCTGGACTTAGTGTGCCTAGAACAGTGTTGGCTCACTCTGAATATGGCCCTCAAGATGTGATAGTCTGGCTGATAGATCACACTCTTCCATACACACACACACTAGTTATGACTCTGATCAATTCGCCCCTCTAGACATTCTGACTACATACGTAATTGTGCCCACACAAAATGGCACAAGGACTGGACAGACCAGGACCACATCTCTCACGTAAGATGATTAAAAGTGAGAGAAAAAACTGTGCCTGCAGTCTTCCATACAGCATGATGCCACCACCTGTGAGTGAAATCACCCTCTGGAGGTGCCTCTCCATATAGTCTGTGGGTGGAGAATAGGCCTGCAAGCAGGATCCTAGATTAGGGACCTCAATGAAATCACTAAGTGAGATGGGGCAGACAGAGGTCATGTATACAAGACCTTACATAAACATCAGAGTAAAACCACTGTGCACCAACATTGGCTATTTCAGTTTACCTGTAAAAAGAATTTATTCAACAGATAATGTTTTTAAAAAAAAAAAAAAGGCAAGCAGAGAAATCTGTGACCTAGAATTCTCAGAATTTGTAAAGAGCTTGATAGATACTCTTAGGGAGGACGAGACAAGACATTTCTAAGACATTCCAAAACAAAAGCAAACTAGAAGCGGTAGCAATCCACCCAGGCTTGAAACACAGTGAATGTTTGCACAGACCTCAACACACACAAGCTGAAACTGCTAATTTTCAAACTTTCCAGCATATGTTTCACAAGCTACCGAGTACAACACGCCTGCAACTTTCTGTGGCTTCTCATCACAGCAGTTGAGGTGCATGATCTTTGGTGGTGTTGGGGAATCCCAGAAGCCATCTGGAACCCCCTGCTTGGGATAACCTTCCATGTCTCAATTTTTGAGATCTAATCTGCAAAGCTATCTCCAATTAAATGTTTTAGACCTGGGCTCACAAAGATTTCTTTAACCAAGCTTGTAATAAATTTTTGTAACTAAATCCTCAGGAATGGATCTTATTCCCACCATGTTTCTTCCCTTTGCTCTTTTAGAATTTGAAAACAAACCACTGCCACTTGGAGAGACTTGTTTTCCATAACAGTGCTTATGCAGACATCCTTCATATCATAAACAGTTGTCAGAACTTGGTCTCTGCTTCTAGGAGTGCTTTATATGGGTTTTATTTCTCAGTAGGTTTCATCAGTGATAAAGTTCTGGAACTACAACTGTCAAGTGTTGTAACAGCTACTGTACAATTTAGAAGAAACAGAAGTGGGCCTCATTCAAACCAGATATCCATTAGAACTTGTATTTATGTTTAGATGACGTAAGAGAGAAAGGTTGTATCACCATATAGGGGCTTTGATGATAATAAAGACCCTTGCCCACTACTCCGCATTCTTAACCCCTCTTTTCGCACTTCCATTAGCCTCTCTCATTGAAAACCCACCATGGCTTCCAGCCCCCAGCCCAGAGCCTAACTTTTCAGCCCAAGTTGCAAGGACTTGACGCTGGCTCCCTTGCATGCTCAAGGCATGTACTGACCTTGGTACCAGCCAGGAATAGCAACCATCAAACGATGACACTGTTTTCTCTTCTCTCTTAAGTGCCAAGAGACTCAACAGCATGTCTGTGTCCTGTGAATTCTGGTATGTGCTGCCTGCAATGTCTGTTTCTATATATTCCTGCCAACTGCATGACTTCATTCGGCTTTGTAATATTCCAGACAACACAACACTGAAAATAACACTGGCACTTACCTGAGCTGCCAGTGCCTTCCGATGCACTTCTGGATGTTTTTGGCTGGCTCTGTTTGCTACTTGTTCGTACAGTGACCGAAGGAGGAACAGTGCTGCTGCTGTCTCCACGAATCGTTGAGAGATCCTGCATGCTAAAGCTTCTTAGTCTCTCAGAAAGGGCCCCCTGTCCCTAGTTAAACAAGCAAGCAAATAACACACATAAAAGTTAGATTCAACAGTGTATTTTTAGCCTTTCTTCTCCCTTGCTCATTGAAACCCATCAGGACAATAGGAAGAGAAGAAAATTGCCTGGTCCAGTAACCTAGAGAGGACAAAAATGAGTTGTTAAAAGCATCGTTTCCCTCTCTTTGCTCTTCCTTTTGGAGTGGTTCTACACACAAAGTAATTCAAACTTTTGATGGTGAGCATTTCTGATTCTTCAATGCAGTCATCTGAGCTCAGAGCAGCCTTGGCCACATTTAAATGAACAGTATGTTGCTGTATCTTTCCCGTAGGTACTTTTCTTCACTAAGATCTGAGTCAAACAGGTGCTTGGCTTCAGAAACACAATTAAATAGTCTGTACCAAAATAACTCTCTTTTAATCATCTACAATCATATTCACTCAGCCATTCTCGGTCATACACAGAATTTCCAGAGCCCAGAAAATTTGAAATTTTAAAGTAATAAAAAGTTACTGTTAAACGCAAAAAAATATTCCAGTGCTTTTTTGTGCAGCTTAAGGAAGAAATAAACTAACACAATATTTTTCTTTCTTTTTAGACTAGCTCTCAATCAAGCAACAAACATATTCCTTGGTGAAAGGAATGTAGCTGTTCTTCGTAAAGGATGGGTGGGTTAAAAGACACCTTCCATTAACACTATTATCCCATCAAAAAGCTGACTATAAGTATACCTCTTTCTGAATTCTGTAACCCTCATACTACACCACTGCCATAGAGCAAGAATGCCTGAAAATACAATCAATACAGAACCCATCTATCCTTCTCTGTTGGCTACATTGTGACATTCAGAATATTAATAGCATAACTGATAAAAAGTACATTTAGGTTTTAACATTTTGTTGGGGGGAGTGGGTGGGTCTGAAAGATACTTCATAGCATATAGTCTTGAAAAAAATACTGAAATAAATACATAGAGCCTGATGCTAAAACTATTTCTGCTACTGTAAATTAGGAAAAATAATGGCTGTTTCGACTGAGACGAAATCAGAAAGAAGGCAAACAACAGTAAATACTGCCCTGTTTAACAAAAAATGGCCAAATAAGGCACATCACAGCAATTCACGCACCACCTTCATTTAGACTTGTATTTGTCAAAGCAGTACACAGGGAAAGCATAGCCTAAACACTGCCAGAGTGCTCTAGGTTGGGACTGGACCAGAATACATCACTGCTCCCTTCTGGGCTGCAGATTTGAGTTTTCTACCCACAAAACCAAGGTGAAGGGCCAATGGAGAGTATGCTCGGGTGCGGGCCTGGCACAGAGAAGGACTCATCCTGACTATCTACGATCAAAGGCAAGACGGGGCACCTTCCTTACTAAAGCAGTTCGGCAACACTCCCCGTCCCCTAGTGCATGGGCACTGATACGTTGGGAAGGTAATGCATTAATTTACCTACAAGTACTGATTCACCAACATCACTTCAGAAATTTTGCATGCAGAATAACGGAAAATCAGTGCCTCTACCCCATATGAATTCCTTAGCACCTTACTTTTAGGCGCTGTAAGTAGACAAGGCATCAGGTGCTTATAACTACAGTTGCTGTGACAGCCTGCACTTTCTACATTCAGGAAAACTGCTAGATCAGTAATCGCCCAACTTTTCAGCCTGGAGCTTTTCACACAAGAAAAAATGGGTTCAAACTTCCTTCTCAACTCCGTAATATATCAATTTAACCACAGGCAGGCTATACATCCTGGACTACAGCACTTTGCTGCATCAGCAAGAAGCAAAAAGCACATGATGATAACTTCTTCAGTGCTGTCCCAAAGCATCATCTGTAGAAATATGCATCATCTAATAAAAAAAAAATTGAATTGTCCTTTGTAGAGCAGAGTCACCTGGTGGAGCTAGCCAGGAAGCTGCGCTGGGATTTTTCTCTTTATTTTACTGAATCTTTGGTTTCTTAAGATCTCTCTACGTATGCCATGTTTGGCAGCATTTTGCATTTAGCTTTTCTGCAGACTTACAGAAAAGTCTCCACACATCCACCATGCTCTTCCTGCAGACTTACTTCGCTCTTTCTCATTAACCTGTTCTACTTCTTAAGTATTTTAAATGGATGGGGCTTTTTTGCTTGTATACCAAGACATTTTATTTTGCTGATTTTATATGTTTGACAGTGAAGAAGAGAGCTAATGTTTTGTCAAAATCTCACCTGCCATCTCACTCTCCAACCTGCCGTAAGAGTTGATGCCTGAATTTTGGCTACTGCTGCCAGTGGCTGAGCCAATCCTGGATGTTCTCACTCCAAGAAACATCGCAAGTTATTCCTCTTAGGCCAGTCTAAGGCACATTTACCCTGCAGTCTATGGCTGCGGCTGTCACTGGGCTGGTATACTGAGATTTCCTTGCATGGCTGGGTAGCTGGGTGTGATCTTAGCTGCCCAGAGCTCAGTGCAGTACACTTCTGGGTGGGTTTTGCAGCTTGCACTGAATTCCTGCACTGCTACCCTATTCTCAATAACTGGTTTAAAGCTAACACAAGGCATCCTACCCCGCAGTCTGACTCTAACAGACAGATCCCCAGGGAGAGCAGTCAGACCACTAAATAATATTTTGCTGTTGCAGAATGACTGGACCGGCAAAGCCGGAGGGTTAGCAATTGATGAGCTGCTGTAACCCGAGTGCTGTATTCCTCCCGCACCACCAGCTCAAGTGTCAGCAGTGCTCAAGCTTTTAACCTCCTCCCAGCCATTCAGCTCAGCCAGCTAACCCACATACCATCTCGTTCCAGTGAGCAATTTATGTATGTGGACAGGAGTCAGATTAGAGACGAGATTCATGCGTCAGCCCAGCCTAGCAGGGAAGATGACACTAACGCACCCTTTCACATTGAAAATGAAGGTAAGTTAATATTCTTGGATTGCAACTTGGGATATAGCAGCATACAATGATCAAAGGCCCCAGAGAGAGCTTTGAAACAAGGGCCTGGTATGCGCCTGTTGTCTGTGGGTCTCTTACATTAGCATATAATACACAACCACAGCCTGAAACACAACGGCACAGGAGCTGTGCTGAATAACTTTGACTTTCTCGCAGAAAAAAAAATTTTAAAATTGCCTTTTCTTTATTTTTTGCTTTAATTTAACCTGAGTTTATAAAGCAAAGATGAACATTGCTCATCACAAAGATAATACCAAAACATTACTATTCCCACCATTCTGTGAAACAGTTTGTCCAAATCTCAAAAATGGCAGGAATAGCAAAAGCTTGGGCTGAGTGATGACAGTGAACACATGTAAAAGCCTGCTGACTTCCCTTCCATTTCTCTTCTTTCGAATTTTTGCACCTTCAGTCTTTGTAGGGATAGACTTGATTTAATTGCTCCTAGGGCACAATATAACACTCACAATTTTTTCCCAGTTGCCACATTTCTACCTGACCCTAAAGGGAAACATTACAGAAATTATGATTACAACAGAATCAGGATGGTTTCAGAGTAAAATGGAAAATGTTGTTACCAACTTTCATTTCCCTGTCAGATAAGCAGCTGCTGTATATGAAATCACAAACACTTGAAAAGCCAGCACCGTGAGGGTTTGCACTGCTGTAGTTACATGTTTTAGCAATAAAGACATTATTATTCCACAATAAGACTTACCATTTATTAACAAAAGAAAAAACAAGTTAATAGCTTTATTTCACAACAGAATAGATTTAGCACAGCACACATCTTGGGCCACGTTTGGTTAAAACAATCGTGGAAGATGAAGAGCAGCTGTTTTGGGGATTTTTGTTTACCGTCTTGGCCATAATCACGCAGATGCTCTTCCAACTGCTACAGACATGGGAGATGTCCCAGGAATTTCAGCACACTGTGTGTCTGCACAGGGAGAAGATCCAGGTCCTGAAGCTATGCCTATGCTGCAGGCCAGGGGCATGCTTGCAGCATGTCCACACAGATCTGGGCTAGTTTTATCCTAGAGAGTGACAGCAGTAATATCAAGACAGTAGCTGCGGTAACATTTCACTGGGTCAACAGCAAAACAGCACGATGTTATTACACAACCTTTTGAAAATGGGGACTGGGAGGGCTGTGGGACTATGGATGACGCCACCTCTCTCTCTCCCCCCTCACTGAACACCTACTGCCCTGTCAGGATGATTGTGCTGGCAGTGTGGGACCTGCATTTTGTGGACTTCATCCCCTGGTAGAGGGCACAAGCATGAAGTGGTGCTGGAGGACTGAGGCTTACTCTCCCTGCCTAGACTCAACTTCTACCTCATGCAACTTCTCCTAGGACACAAACTGTCCCCATAAGCATGGCACTTCTGATCCAGTAGGCAGTGATTTTGCTAGATGGTGAGGTTTTGGTGGCAACAAGCGGGAGCGGGTGTGTCTCTGTTCCCTGCTCACTATAGTGTACCTGCTCCCAAATTCATCTGATCTTCTTGCCCACAGGGAAGTTCACCCCGTAGCTAAAGGTACGGCACAAGCTGAAAGCAGACCTCTGTCTTCAGGCTTCCTTTGCCTCTTCTCCCAGGATCTACCAACCTCACTAGGTCCATACAGGGAACAGTTCTCTCTTTACAGGGGCAGAGGAGGGCAAGACTGGGGCAGGGCTCGGTGCTACTGAATAGAACAAAAGACAAATACTAAAAAGGACGTGGTAATATCACCCCCCAGTAATCGCTATCACTTGGTATCAACCTTATTTAGATTCATGACACTACCAATGGTATCAGGGCATCACTCATCAAGACATGGACATTTAAGCTGCAGAAGCTCATTCTGTGATTCTAAGGGAAGTTAAAACTCCCAGCCATGTGGCACAGTAATTAATCTAAAACTAATTTAGGTACATCTACCTGCTTCAGTCAAAATCGCAACTATAGTATAGGCATACCTTACTTACCCACATCTAGCACATTCTCTCCTTATTTTTGCTTTCAAGAGTTGGACAAAGCAGTATCAAAATACTGAGCTTTCAAAGCCAACTAACCTGCATACTACCTTCCTCTAAATGTTGCAGACATCATCATCTTCAGAAAAGAACATTAACCTCTGTGGGCCCAGAGCACAAACACTGATGCAACCAATATTTGCTTGGAAGGATCAGAAATCCTGATCCTTCCCAAAACCTGAAGCCAGTATTGTGACAGGCACTGTAAAAGGCACTCCATCAGAAATAGCTGGAATTGTCTTAATTACTTTACCTCTCTGTAATTAATCTCTGCATTCACATTTGAAGTAAAACTTTTTAGAGGGAGATGGATTTAGGAGTCTGGAAAAACTGGGTTTACATCCAATGGAATTATTCATTAAAAATACTCTACATCCATAGGTAGTTCTACATAGGCTCTAGGTAAATAAAATTAGGCACAGAATTAAAAATCTGCAATTTATATAACAGTCCCATTAAATATGATCTAAGCAAATAATAGTGTCTAGATTTTATCACACCTTCCATCTGACAATCTGAAAGAATTCTAAGGACATTATTTAGGCTTCAAAACACCTCTAATACCTACAAACTCCATTTTGCAGCTGTGGAAACTATAACACAGCATGGTAAAGGGACACAAACCAGGAACCAAAAAATGTCAAGTCATAAAAGAGAAGGTTTTAATATGATCAGTGTTAATACAGGATGGTACCTTCTGGCCTTTTACATCTTAGGATCAGTAGTTAATGGACAGGCAAGGGAAAACTAAGTCACGCTTACCACACTTCCAGCACAATACTAAACCTGTTAATGTTCTCCTCTCTTTTTGCTGTAACTTTCATTAGCATTTTTCCTCCATGCTAGCAGACAAGTCTGCATGCACGTTACAGCCTCCATCCTGCAGATGTTCACTACAAGGTGTAGTGCATGTTCCTAGGATGTCAGTTATCACTACAGTGTCAGCAGGAGTTCCCCAACCATACCTATCAGAAAATGCTTGCAGAGATGCGTCTTCACTTCTGCGCCAAGTCCCCGGCCTCGCTAGCTCCACCGCAATCCCAACCATCCTAATGGGATCACAGCAGTGGGAGAGAGGCTCCCTTTATCCATTAGCGAGAAAACAACAGCACACACAGCAGCTTGGCCAATGCAGTAGCAACAACCTGAGTTAGATGGGTTTTCCACATACAAAGCTCCCTGCCTGGCTGCTGGAGTCTCTCTGATTGTCAGCAGAGGACGTGGAAGGCATTTTGCTAATGAGATCAAAGACAGGCTTTTAAAGCTCAGCACGCAGGATCTACCCACTGGAAGCAGAGCAAACAGCATTTGGCCTCAGACCAATCTCAGCTGAAAACAGTTCAAACTAGTCTAATGGGGAGGCAGACATTAGTTAGGGGTTAGTATAAGCACTCAGCAGATTACCTGCCCTCTTTTCTGGTCCAAATACAAGTGTAAATGAAGTAGCTGAGAGACCTAGCAAGGGAAAAGAGAGAGCCATTGTGGCAACACACATAAAAGCTTGGAAAATAAGGTCTATTTGAAGCATAAGTAATTGAGGCAAGACATGAGCATGACACTGGGCACCATGTGCAGGGACTCACATACACATAAAAAGCAGGGACACCCACCTGTGGACTACACCTTTGAACGTAGGTTCTCCCTTCCTCAGCTTTCCCAGAGAGATGGAGAAACCACTCCATAACCCCAGCTGACAGGGTGTTACCTAGCAAGTGTGTTTAAAGAGTAAAGCAAATTATAAACACAACAGGCTGCCACTCCACTCCTTGCACTTGATCGATGCTTCCCACTGGAGAAACCCCCAGTGTCTGGTCACCTCTGTAATCCAGACTTAAGATCATTAAGAACAGAGTGCATTTATGACTAATTTAGGCACAGGATTAGGTGAGGGACACGTGGCAGTCATTTTAGCCCTGGTGACTGACAGGTCTTCTGAGAAGTAGGGTAACGCTGGGGAATTACTCACAGCAATGACTGGAAGTTTGCATGCAGAAGCGTTGTCATGACTGGCTGCAGGCAGGCCCTGCTAAGAGCAAAACCATTGGCTTTATGGCCTGAGTACAGGCCTGAGTGAAGGAGGAAATTGCTTCTGCCACCATACGAACACAGATATCCTACAAGCAATATCCTTATGGCCAAGGCCTGCGTGCCATGCCTAGCCTGGAACAGCTACCTGCTTTGGAGATGTCAGGCAGTACTAAAGACTCAAAGGGAAACCAGCTGACATTAATGTTGATAGTGGAAACTTAATTTCATCCACCCCTTTTGTTTGTGCAGTTCATTTCCTCTCCTGGGAACTGTTTGTTACTGTCTTTCCTAGCCTGGTCTCTCTGTATAAATTTATTGTTTGGTTATGCTGCCCTGTGCTTTCAATGGCTACTGTCTGCTTCTTGGAGACACCAACAAGAGAGATAAACAGGAAACAGCTACCTGGATTGTAGCTCAAACAGTGTTGGGTTTTTTAATTGATTTGGGAAAAACAGATTCTCGAAGACTCAAGAATGAAAGATACATCACACCATGAGAGGAACAGTTCACAAAATACTGTGATCAGTGGCACACTATCACGTTTCAAGGAAGACATTAATTGCTTCTCTTTATTGGTATAACACAGCTCAGCCATGAGATCTTTGATTTTGGATCCCAAATGGAGATCCTTTAGAAGCAGCAGCATGCTCAGCCCTTCTGAAATAACACTAATGGGTCCCCAAAGGTTTCTCAAACTGCATATTCCAAACCACTCCTGACTTCTGCAATTCTTGGCCATGTCACAGACCAGGGCACACAGTGTGGCCATTACAGATACGGTACTAAGCAGACTGGACAGAACTGTTCACTGATACGTTTGGTAAGCAGAGAAACAACATTCCTCCAAGCAGTGAGATCTCATCCTTACAAAGAGGCTTTATCCAGCCTCTTAAAGGGAAGGATGCTCCCCACCCTGCCTCCCCCTTCCCCAATTTAAGTAAAAACGCAGTTCTCCACTATCATGCCACAAAAGGCAGCATCTCTCTCCTGCACAAGTGTTTGCTCCAAACTCCCACAGTAAATAGGTCTCAATTCTCATGGAAAATTAGGGATCTAAATATTGACTTTCAGGCAGTTGCACTGGCTATACCAGACAGATACTAGAAATGAATGAAAAGATGCTGTTTGGCAAGAGAACATAAAATCTAAATCGCCACCAGCATTTCCCTTCCAGTGCCCCAGTTTAAAAACCAGCAAACACACTGGGAAACTTCCCAATAAATTTCTTGGGCTAAGGGACCCTAGACTAGCAGAGCTGTGACCCCCCAGGAGGTGGTGAACCCAAAGGTGGAAATGGAAGTGACAATGCCAGACCAGACAGGTGGTTGTGAGCTGAAGCTGGGAACTGCTGACACTGCACTCCTGAGTGTTAAGGAGGTAGATGAGCGTAATGAAACCCTCCCGCCTTCATCTGCATGCCTGGCCCTTTTAACCGATAAACCAGAGTGATTGCTAGCTCTGGCAGCACCGCAAGCCATATTTCCCCACGCATGAAAAGCTCCTGGACTGTTTCTCAGACTTATTAGGCACAAATGGGCTTTTCATCGACACCAGTCATGCGTGCCTGCTCCCTTCGCCTCATTTATCATCTCCTGCCAAGGCATTGCGCCCACTGCCAGCAGCACACTGTGCACCACTCCCCTTCTTAAAGGCGGGCTGTACCAAGGGGCACGCAATGGGCGACTTGCTGTGCAAACAGTCCCTGCCCTATACACAGGACAGCAGAAGGGCAGAGGAAGGTACATTACCAGAAACCTCTGGGTTATGATGATCTGTTGGCTGTGGGATGTTTTCCGCAGCTCCCCTTTGAAGAACAGAGTTAAGGCTGCAGCTTGGGGATGGTTAAGTGGTTGGGAGCAGGATTTGACTTGGGGGGTGGGGAAAGACATTGACCTGTTTGGCAGAATTAGTTTGTTCAGGATGAGGAATAAGGATATATGCAAACGGGATATGGGAAACCCAGGAGCTTGAAGAAGAGGGTCAGAGAGCTGGGAGAGAGCATAAAACTGGCAAGGGATGGGTTATAGAGACAGAGGAGGTAATGGCAGGGCTGGGCAGGGTCTTGGGAAGGCAAACAGGGAGTAGAAGACTTGGGGATTGGCGAAAGGGCAAGGCAGCCCTCCATCTGATGGCTCCACTGCATGGCCAAGGCCTTGCACCTGCCCCACTACTGGGGCCGTAACAGCTGGGACCTTTGGGTCCCCTTCTGCTGTGACCCAAAAGCAGGCTCCTTTTCTGCTTCTCTTCTCCTCCCACAACGTGAGCTGGAAAGAAGGTGGCGGTCAGTGCCCAGGGCCCTTCAGGAGCAGTAATGGCTGAACTAGTTGGAACTACTTGAAAACATAAAAAGCAGCAGGATTTACTGTCTGATCATCTAATCCCGTCACTTAGGAGTGACCCACTTGAAGTCACAGTGTGTGACAGAATGACCAGGCAATGAGGACAGTCAGGATTACAGAGCCCCAAATGAGATTTTGCTCCTTGGTGGGGACGCAAGCTGCTGGGGGCAGGGAAAAGATCTGTGTTGAGCACCTAGCGGGGATAATAAGACCAGATATCCAATGGTCTGTCTGCTTAGAGAGCATCAAAAATAGACTCCCCAGAGAGAGAGAAAACACCCAAGCGAGCCAGCTGGGCAGACTCAGGGTACTTGGGACACTGACAGCTCCTTAGCCTGTAAAATGAATTGGCACAGGTTTGTGCTAGTGTTAGCACAACTGTGGCTTCAAAACAAAACAGAGCAGGGGAAGGGAGACAAGCCTGCACTTGGCTAACTAAAACTGTAGGCTGTTTAAGATAGAAAGGGGAAAGGGTCAGGGATCAGAGATAAAGAAGGTGTGGCTGTGCACACCTTGCAGCGTCTTAGCCTCTGGTAAATATATAAGTAGCAGCCTGTCACACACAAATGGTAATCAAAGAGCCAGCCACAGTGCGCTGCAGGATGGATAAAAAGAATGAAGAGATGGGCCCTGTCCTAAGATCTTATCACCAAAGACAAAAGAACATGATGGATCCTGTGGGAGCACAAGGTCAGTTACCACAGCTCAGAGAGAAAGGAGGGGACAGGGCTATGCACAGTGGGACATGTCTCCAACTACAGGAGCCTTTAGATTTAAGCTCATTTACTGAAAACAGGTCTGCACAGAGTACATTTTCAGCTCAGCAGCTCGCTGTGTATTTGCCACTAGAAGATGCTGATTTGCAAAGTCTGAGGGTCCATTTCTTAATACAGAAGCATCTTTTCCTTGCCCATTAATCCAAGTGAAACAGGAAATAAGAGAGATCCTCACATTCACTTGCTGGTAGAAGTCACGTTTTCCATGGGAGCTGCAGGAGCTCAGTGCTTCAGAACAGATGGTCAACTTATGTCCAATTTTAACGTGATCCATTAAAGGCTGAAATCCAACGAAACCTGTTCCGGGCTCACTTTCCCATCTACACTCATCACAGGCTAGCTGGATACCCTTAAACCTTGGTGTTGGTAAAGTCAAGACAAGACTTAGAAACAATATTCTCTTTCCTCCCTCCCTGGAGACTTCCCCCTAAGGACAGCACTGCAGTCTTGCCTGGCATCTGTCTGCTCAAAGTGTTTTCCAGATAATTAAGTCATTTAAACTTCTCTTATGCAGGATAATCTAGCTTTGTTATACCTCCTTCTCAAGTGAGAAAGTAAGGGCGTTGACATATGTTTAACAGCATCTGAAAACCAGGGCAACAGAAGCTGTTACCACCCATACCTGCTTGTATTGCTCCTCTCTTGGAAATATCTTCCTTCACAGCAGCAGGGACAGCTAAATGGAGACATGTCCACAAGCGACCCATCACATTTCACATCCTGAATACCTGACAAACCCCACCTCAGCACTTCTGTACTGCAACACATCAGGCTGTAAATCACAGCCATTCAGCTCTCCCTGCCTGAAAGACAACAAATTCAGTCCTATAAGAGTAAGGGACTGAAGCTGCTTTAGCCATTTCTGACTATTACACCACAAAGAGTGTTAATGTACTAAGAGTGTGGCTCCACAAGCAGCAGAGCTAATCTGTCTGCTTCCCACAACCAGGAAGGGATGATCTTGCTTTCCTTTGCTCTGGCCATACTCCTCACAAGGGGGTTCCGTCCTTTCCCTTGTGCTGGCTCAGGTGCTTGAGACACATTTGTGGGTGCAAAAAATAGTGTTCCCTTTCTTTCTCTTTCTGGATTAGCTTTCTGATAGATTAGAGAGAACCTGAGGAGATCCAAAGAGCTGGTGCACAGTAACCCACTGGGAGCAGGAGCATCAACCCATTTCAGAGGACGAAAGCTGTCAGAAAAGTTCATCCTGCCTCTTGGATCTGCATACTGAGGCACACAGAAGCAAGCACATGCTGAAGTGCTGAAGGAAGCCAGGAGTCCTATTTTTTGCCACATATTCAGAGTAATTTAAATGTCAAGGTTGAAGCAAGGACATGAACAGTCCTTGCTTTGTTATAAAAATCAGTCAATCAATCAATTAATCCAATTACAACCTCCCAATCTTATCAATAGGTAATTTTCCACCTCCCCAAAGTACAGTGCAAGAAAGACTCTTCTGGTCCATTTACAGGTTGCAGTATCTTAACTGTTTTCCCTCAAGTTAGGCTGGCAGATGTGCCATACAACAATACCAAACAAGTCACAGAGTTGCCTTCTTCCAGCACTGAATGGGGAGTTTCATTAACTCATGCAAAACAATGGCTTCCTTGTATCCTGGAGACTCTTCTCCCTTCTACCCAGCTTCCCATTGGAGCCACATTTCAAGGCAGTGAGATCCTTAAGAAAAACACCAGAAAAGCAGAACAGTGAGAAGAAAAACTGTGATGCTGACTGTTCATTCAGACTGAAGAGCTGATTAAGACACTGTTGCAGTCCTGAGATGAACAGGTTGGCACTGTGGGTCTGGGCTAATGTTGAGCTTCCTGTATTCGGGAGCTACCAAAACAGGAGCCAGAGTTCCTTTGGGATTCACACATAGTTTCTCACTTTGTCCTAAAACCAGCCCTAGCACAGAGTCTGCAGCACCTTGTGGGAAGGAGCTCAGAGCAAAGGGAGTGCTGCAAAACGGGCATTCCCACAGCCTATTTATGTCCATGGTGTGACTTCTTCAGTCTTACATAGCAGCAGCAGAAGTGTTAAATGTCATGGAAGCATCAGACAAATGTTGTTTCATTGGACATATAATACACAGCTTTGCCTTAGCTCCACAGTTATCCCAGGTTTCTATCCAGGTTTGGATTAGCCAGCAGTCCCTGGGCTAGCAGAGCCTACCCACTGAAGAGCAACAGTTCAGGAGAAGAACCAAGCAAGGCCTGACAGCCACAGTCTGCGCAATGCTTGGCAGGGAAAAGGGAAGCAATTTTTGGCTTTTCTTTGGAACAGGATATAGCTTTTGCATATCTTTCCAATCCTACATGTGCATGGCATATCCCAGGGGCTCCCCACTTCTATAATACTTTGCATTCAAAATGCTTTGTAGACTTCATGGTATTTGACCTCCTAAGGATGTATTATGCATTTTTACAGAAGGTAAGGCCAAGACATACTAAAATGATGTGCCTGCGGTCATATGAAAAGCATTTGACAGAGGAGAATAATTTCCTTCAACTCCAATTCACATGTTTTTCCTAATACCAGTATCCACTTTGCCCATATGTTTCTACTACCCTTTTGCAAGGGGCATTGTATCTGACTGCATGAAAGCCATATCTTTTATACAAGTCTTGCCCCAAAACACACAGCTATAGTTACTGTCACATCTACCCGGAGCCATGATAATCCATGGCCAGAGAGCAGGGCCACAAAATGCAGTTACCAAGTCCTTGCAGCTTTTACGCATGCAAAGAAACAGAGTTAACAGCCGCCTTCTGGTTCTGGTTCTGGCTCTAAGCCAGGAACAGAGTACAGGATACACCTCCTCAGATGAGACCACTCATCCAATATCTACTCGTTCTCCAGAAGCAACTAATGCCACTTCCCATCCACTCTTACATAAACATGCCTCCAGAGAACTATACACCAGGTATGTTATATGTAAGCCTTGCAGACAAACTTTTAGCCTTCACAAACTTCAGATCACATCTGCTTTCTGTCCGAACTCAAATTATAGGTCACTAGATCCTCCAGATTTCTCAGTAACTCCGCATAACAATTGAAAAACTGAGGTGCAGATGGCCTTTCCCTTCACCACAGAAGTTGCTGATCAAAAACAAAAAAAATATTTCCCCGCCAGGGTGTTAGCTGTGTTCACCTAACGTCAGCATCTTTCACAGAAGCATGCTCCTATTTCAATAGCAAAAATGAAAAGCACAGGCTCTGATGAACAAAATTGCTAGCACTGTCACCTGGGTACTGATGGAAAATATAAAATTCAACAGAGGCCTGAGACAGACCCTAGTCTTAATCCTTCATTTCCAACCTCCTATAGGTTCACTAGGCACTACACTTACTGTCTTCATCCCAAGAGGCACCTCTGTGGCTGGTGAATGGGAGATTGGGAGGCACGATCAAAATCAGTGAGTGAATCCCTACCCTCACCATCTCTCCCCCTCCACACTGTGGCTGCTGTTGGCAATGGATGCAGATGAGATGCTAAGGAGTCACCATCTTGACCCGCACCTTTACCTTTGAAGCTGCCATGACAGCTGCCGTGGCTGCGACGTTCAGCCCCCGCTTCCCAAAGTGTACAAGGGCATCGTAGCTCCGGTCTTTTGCCTGGACGAGGCAGTCATCGATCTCCTGTCACAGCAGACAACAAAACAAACAAACAAAAAAAAAGCACAAGAAGGACAAGTTCAGAGTGCTCCCAGCCTCAAACTCTTGGCAGGGCCAAGTCATCTTTTATGGAGGCAGACATCCTCCATTTCCTCCACCTTGGCCGGAGAGAAGTTCACAGCCAACATTTGCAAAGAGGAAAGATTTGCAGGGGAGCAGTAACTCCCATTGCAGGTTTTGGGAACTCTTTATTCTGTGATTTGGGATTGGGACCCAAAGTCGGGATACACTTGCACAGTGCAACCACCACCACCAGGTCCTGCAAGCAAGACAGACATCCACCCAGGCAGAATGGACCAGGGTGTGTCAGGAGCCATTTGCAATCTATGGACTCTAAAGACAAACTGGATTGCCCCATAGTTAAAAAGAATCATATTATGACACTGGGCAGCTGCAGCTGTACTGCCCTGGGTCCAGGACTGGTGGTCTCAGAAGTATCTGAGATATCTCTGCACATCACTGCAGTGTCTGGCTTCAACATGCCCGTGGAATTGGTAGGTCCAGAGCTTCTGGACTTTGATGCTGCTCAATATACAGTGAAACGGTTATGAAAGTTCCTGCCCTCACCCTCCCTCCCTCAAGACACAGAGGTCTGGATGATAAGGGATGACAATGACTTCTAGTACTCAGCTACTGGATGTGCTGGGTTAGTAGGGACTGGAGGCTGCAAGAGGCTGCTGGCTGTTAAGCGATTCCCTCCCTCTTCCTAGTAGATAAGAGGTGGCAACCCAAAATGCACAAGCACTATTTGTGAGAAGCGTAAGCAGAAGTTCCCAGGAAGCAGAGAGACAGGGGACTGATCCCCACTGTCCTTCTTGGACAGACTGAGATATATAACTGTTCATGCACTGCCTGTGGCTAAACAAATCTTTCACTTCCACTGTTGCCAATGAAGGAAACAGTTATTCACTTCTCAGTAGTTTGCATGTTGATAGGTGACCAATAGCTATTCTTGGCCCATGTATCCACATGAGCCAAATGGATCTGCCTGACAATGTCCCATTCACAGCCACAGGAACCCCCTAGGCAGGCAAATGATCCAAGCTGTAATGTCCCTGCCCAAAATTAGCATCGTGAATTTGAGCAAGACATTTCTCAACCCAGGACCTCAACATGCTACATGCCTGGAGCGTGCTATATGTCTCCCAGCCAGGCAAGTGCTTGCTAAGCTCCTGTCAGACAGGCTTAGCTATTTGTCTCATTGCTGCACAATGTCTTAGGCAGAGCTGGGAACAAAGTTCAGGAGCCCTGGCTGCCAGACCCTGTTTCTCCAATGGTTGTATCCAGCCACAACATAGCACTCCAGCTATATTCAGCCAGTATGTGTAAAGCAGCTCAGGAGGTATTTTTATCCCCCTCCCTCCAAACTTCTCAAGTGCACAAAGATGAGTTAATATGTGTGAGTGCGCTGAACAGATGACAGTATTTAAAAACACAACAATCACAAAGAACAAAAACACCAACCAAAAGGAGATGATCAAATGATAGAGGAAGAGAATCAGCAACTCCCAGTCCTTCAATGAAAACGAGTGATAGGGAGACTGAGTAAACACACTGTAGATCTGCTCCACCCAGAGAGGACCTGGGCACCTGTGATTACCTTTTCTTTCGAAGACAGCGTTGGATGAACAAATTTTCTGTACAGGAGGCTGGAGCCTTTTGTGTATGGAGACAGCAGCCAAGCTACAAAAGCTATTTTGAGTTCATAGTAGAATGGAAACCTAGAAGAAAAAGATCTGTTAACGTCTCCTCCCAGTTTAACCACTGCCCTTAATTAGAGATGCTCAGCACAGGAAGGGACTGGCCAATCCAGCCTAGGGCAGCTTTTGCTTACCAAAGAATCCCAAGACCTTCACTCACCTTTGCACACATCTCAGCTAGGCATGTGGGTAAATCTTTACTCGAGTATTAGGGCCATTATTTAATGGTCTGGAAGAGACTCTGCTGTGTGATAAGAGGAGCTTTCTACATGCAAAGGGCACAGATGCTGCTTTCATAGCATCCCCACTCATTATGAGGGAACAAAGAGAAAAACACCAAATCAGTATTTCATTGATATATTTATGCACCTTTCATGTCTCTGCCTTTCTGCTTTTAAGATAACACTTATCTGACTGAAACTGAGATACAAGAACCTTTGTTGTCCAAGCAACACAACATAAAGGTGCGGATCCACACTGTTGCTTTCAGGTAGCACTCCAAAATATTCAGGACACTAAGAACAGGACATGCTTTAGCTGTAACAACAAGCCAGAGACTTCTCGAGATTAGATTATCCAGACTCTTTTCTGGCGGACAAAGCCTAGAGCTCAAGGCTGGCCAGCTAGCAACATCCTCATGTGGGCAGGCACATTGCTGCCAGCAGTGTAATGAACCAATGCTACCCTTTGTAGGCAGGGGCAAGCGAGAGCAGCAGAGACCCTGTGATGGCTGTGCACCAGCCCAGCTGGACCCAGACAGATTCCTGCTGTGCTAGCACAGTACTGTCACTGAGCCAGCTGGACCGTACAGCATCCAAGACTGACCCAATGGACCTCTGCGATGCTCTACTCTGAGCATGGATTTGCCAGGCTGGTCTTCCACCTCACTGAGGATCTCTACAGCATACTTGATTTCACAGGCTGGACAAGACCTCTGTCATTCCTCCCAAGAGACTCACATAATACATCCTCCAAAAAAACAAAGCTCCAGATGAACACAGTGGAGGTAGATCTGCATGCAAATTAGATAGAGAGACAATAACATCTTTTATCTCCTTTTCAACAGATCTGATATGTTGCCAAGTACTCCCATTCCCTTTGTCTGGAGGACTCACTAGAGGCATGCAGTGCTACATAGGAACAGGCTTTAGGTGACGGCCATGCACTACAATTAAATTTTCATCCTGAATTCTACTGATCTCACTGGTTTCCACTAGGAAGGCCTTACTAAAAAAGTGCAACCAAGCAACAAACATTTCCAAACTCGAGCATCCAAATTTAAGGAATTGAATCTGATAACTGGGCATTTATGTGCTCTCATCCTGACAGAGGTCACCAGGAATCCTTCCACTGGCACCAGAGAGCCCCCATCAGTATGGGCTGTCACTGTCCTCCATCAAATCATAAACCCAGCCTAACTAGGAACGGGCCTGGCAAAACATCCCGGGAACAACCCCCCAGGCAGCAACCTACAAAGTCCTGCACTGCAGGGCTGTTTCTGCCTGATCCCTAGAGTCTGTGTATTTCCTGTAGGACACAGCTAGGTAAGTCTAGAACTACGCCTGCAGCAAAAGCTACTGTTGTTTACATGATGATCTCTGCAAGCACCCAACTTGGCAATCAGCCGTGCCTCTCTCTGACAGGCAGGGGACCGAGACTCCTGTAATGATTTCTCACTAATGAGATATCACTGAGCAGTTCCATCCTCTTTCTTGCTTTTCCTATGACAGCACTGAGAAAGGAAGCATGGCTCCTCCACGCAAAACACCTCTGTGCACCTGAAGCTGCTAAGCCTGTGTTCAGGAGGCAGTGCAACTTTGTGCCCCTTTTTTCCCCTTGTAAACATTTCCATTTTCTTTCCATCTCATGTCAAAGACCCTCTCCCATCTGGTGCTCACCAGCAAAGAAAGATATCCGTGAATGTCTCTGCTGTCGTGAAGAGCGCGAATATGATCCAGTACATCATCCATTTGACCTGGTAAACAAGAACAGTAGCTGGGTCATTTTTCCCCAAGGGCCTCAACCTATCTCTTGCAGGCACAAGTGCACAGAATAACTCTCTCAGAAAAAAAGGTTCTTTCCCCCACCCTGTGTACTTAACAATTACTACGTACTTGAAGATGCCAGAACTCCCCCCAACTCAGCACATAACACACATCGGATTTCCACACAAGCCCTTGGGAAGGAAGATTGTGGCCTTTAGGACTGGTCTCATGAAAAGAAGAACAGCCTGACTCTGTCCCTAGAGGAAGCTCCACTGGCCAGCGGAGGACCACAGCCCTATCACAGGGCATTAAAAATCTCACTTGGCTCATCTTAACAGCAAAGGTTAATACTAGGGTGTTGGCCAAACTGAAATTAAAACAAAATGTAATTACTTGCATAATATCTACAGACAGGGGAAACCAGCCAGGAAGAGATAAAGAAGTAACTGCCCATTCCATGATCCAGGGCTCATGAGCACAATCAACTCACCGCAACTTACTGAATTAGCATGCATCAGCTGAGTGACAGTGCCTCCTCAATTCCACACCCTGAGCCTATTGCAGTGACAAGGGCAAGTCTGTTAGCTTAAATCCCTTACCTAGGGCTTCGGTGAGAGCATTTTGCCTCATATTGGTAGCGAAAGCATGTGCTGTGCTGTCACTGTGTTCAACTACGGTAACTCCAGCTTGTTGAGTGATTTATGGATCGTCTCCTCCATGGTGATAGCAACAGGCACAGAAAGGGATTGGGAACAGGGACAGGGAAACTGTAGTATCTCGAGTAATTCAAGAATCTGGGGATTTTTGTGACTGAGCACTAAATGGCATTTAAAAGCACAGCTGAACTATTCTGATGTACACAGTATTGGTTCTCCTTGGGCTGGAAAGAATGTATTTTGTCACATGCCATCAGCACTTCCAGTGATTTTTATCAAGTGATGTGGTGCTCCTCTTCTGCGGCACTGTCACCACAGAGGTGATGTAAGGAATAATTTCCAAGTACTGGAGATGAGAGAGAAACCTTTTATTGCCCCTCAATATTTTTTTTTCCACTGTAAAGTTGTAAAACAGCTGTAAAATTGTAAAAGTTCAAACAGCTTTAAGAATCTGTCTCTCCAAAGGAAAAGAGATGGTAAGACAAAAGTTGTTAATTTAACTGAAAACTGTTGTCTAATTAGCTGTATTTGAAAATGGAGATCCTTAAGCAGCTTTGCTGGAATGTTAGAAAGCTTAAGGAAGTAAAATTCACGAAAATCCATGAATTAGAGAATTGGACTGTATTACCTAAGGCTGGGATAATTTTAAGAGAATAAGGGAAGGCTTGAAAGGAGGCAGTACAAGAGGGATACCTACACCGGGTGCTGCTCTGGGGAAGAGGGGATGGAGGTGGCAATAAATCTGGATCTCACCAGCTCTGAAATGGCTTGCTCCATCTTCTCCCCAATGCAGTGGGGTCAGTACCTGTAGTCTCTCTCCACCTTCCTGCAGGTACTGAAAATATTCCCTGAGCATCTGTCACCCAGCTATATAACTGCTCCCTGGGATTTATATGTATATTTATACTTATTGTTACATGAGTAGAATGGCAATGCCAAATGCCCGAGAGCATTGTCTTCCCAGGACAGCTTCTGCCAGACTTTTTACATAACTGTGAGTCCCTCAAAGCCTCACTGCCAGCATGGTTCTGTCAGTTAAGACATTACTGCCAGCAAAACTTTTAAACACAAACCAAGACCTGGTGTGGATGGGCTTGCATCAGCCTGAAACACCATTTATCAAAATGACTATTACCAAGCAACATAAAAATAAACTATAATGATATAAATTTTGACTAGTACATGAAGGGTTTGTACTATGTCAGTGTAAATTACTTTTTTTTTTCTTTTTTTTTTTTTTTTTTCCCCTCAAATCAGAGCCCTAACAGACATATTGCCACAACTTGTGTGCTAAACTGAAAAACAATTTTAAGTGCAGACCAGGTCTTAGATCAGCTGTTCCCACATTTGGGTCATGACCCTATGTGTCTGATGTGAGTTCCTCTTCTGCAATTGAATTTCCAACAGGAACTGGATCCTTCAGCAAAGTATTTTCCAGAACAGGACTATGGAAATGTTAAGTATCAGTGGGAGACACTACTTGGGGATGCTAGCGCACGTCTTCAGCATTTTCAAGCAAAGGGTGTACAAAACTTCAGAAGCACAGCTGTGCAAGGGCTGCAGGGACATTTTGCATCAAGTATATGATGTGTTCAGTAATAATTAATGATTCTCAAAATATCCAAGAACATTATCTGAAGGAGGGGACTGATAGAAAGGAAAAATCTCAGCAGCCACAGTGAGTCCCAGTTTGAGCCTGCACTAAAGACTTAATGGGATATCCATCCATGCTGTTACCCAGAGGAGAAAACAAGCTTGTTATCCCTGGGATCTTGAGAGGATTGAAGAGTCAAGATCTGGAGGCTGAGCCAGGTTCAGTGAAGTTAAAAGAGCTCAGGTTGTGAAGGGCACTACAAATCCTACAGGACCCCAACAGCATCTAAGTGGTTTTGATTCTCCCATATTTCACTTTCTCTGATGGCCCATGTGCCTTTAGAAACTACGGCCCAGGGAAGATTTTTTGGCAAAAAAAGGACAAGACAGCACACCCAGTTGCCAGACCTGCCTGTAAATAGGTCGCTCCACAAGGAAGGATGTTTCTATCTGAGGATTCAGCCATATGTGCCTCGAGTTGCCTCCTCTGATCCTTGTTTTGAATGAGCAGCTAAAGCTTCAAGGCTTTTTGAAAAGGCTTTGATTTATGCTGCTCTTCAGAAACAAAGGAAAACACGCAAAGCTCTGGATGCCAAACACCTTTTAAGTCTATCGTATATAGCTCGCACCACTAGAGAAAGAGCGTATATTTGTCAAAGAGCATATCAACTCTGCAGAGGAGCAAGATGCACAAACCCAAGTGTCCCTATTTGAGACCTGTGCCTAGTAATCAGCCAGTCTACCGTCAGGCCAGTCTTCCCCTTCCACTGGTTTACGAGCTTTCCCAGAATAGAGGCAACACCTTTACAGTGTGGTAAGGCACAATCTTAGAAAACAAACCCTGCAGCACAGCCACAAACCTCATTACTCACATATTCTTTGATGTCCTTTGATTTCACGGCTTTGTAAGAATAATATGCGGGGTAAAGAGTGCCAAATATAAGCCTGGAAAAAAACAAACAACAAATGGATTAAATTGATTTCCTGTCTCAGAGAAAGATTTTTTTTTTCCTGTCTGTTAAATGTGTTCCTTGCGCTAGTAAAAAGCAATAGGATTTGATTTAAGCTTGAATGCACTAAGTACAGTACAGGTGTGATTTTGCATCACTGAATTCAGAGAAACTATTGCCAGTGACACGAATGAAGAGCAGGGATTCAGGTTGACTTTTCTTTTGAAATGGTTTCCATAGCTGTACCTTACGAGTTACACACAAAACAAACCCAAACAAACAAACAAACAAAAACCAAAAAAGGCCACTGCAGTTTTAAAAGGAAATTAAAAACCTGATTTCAAAATAATATACTGTGACACCAGGAATATAGGAGTATTGCTTTCAGAGGCAGGACAAAATGAGAATCATTTGTCTAAAATCCCCTCCATCTCTGTTCAATACTCTGAAAAGCTGGCAGAGGATAAAGCAGCATCCAATTTCTACTGGCACAAGGGTTTGAATGCTGGGACCTTATCCTACATTAAATCTGCTAAAGGAAAGAGCCCTGCGCTGTTTGGTAAAGTCGATTTGGGCTCATCAAAGGAGGAGGAATTTGCCCACGAAGGTATGCCAACAGGATTAGGCCTAAAAATCCCAGCTCTACTGTTCTTTCAGACAGTTTCCTTTCATTTTCAAGTCTGAAAGGGATGCTGTCAGCTTCAAGATTTCATGTGAGAAAGAAATAAGGAACTGCAAGTTAAAAACAGCACTACTGAGAAAAAAAACTTCGAGAATTTTTTTATACTAACTCCTCTCTGCATCGCTGCCTAGCTGCTTATTCACTTCAATTATTCTGGACATAAGCACAGGCTTGTCAAAACCACTTTGCCCTGCCCAGGTTTCAGACAGTTTTATTCAATGCAGTAGGATGATGCTGCAAAGTCTGAATTTAATAGATTGCAGGGGAATGTCTATTGGCTTGCAACCACCCCTCTTTCCACTGGAGCTTTTGCTTTAAATTCATACAGTTGTTTCTGCTGCTCTTGGGAATGGAAATGATCAATATTTCAAACCCTAACTGTAGAGCCACATAGACCCGCAGTCATCTTTTCCATCCAGTAGCAATTGTGCACTGTGGGACTCATAATTACAGTGGAGTCCATTACGTGTATAAGACATTAAAAATTAACACTCAGGGATATGGTGTACCATTGTACTTCCCGTAGCTCAAGATATTTGTGAAAGAATGGGGTGAGGCAGCACATGTCTTGATTTCCAAAGCAGCGACTGACAACAATTTGCCTGCTATTCATCATGCTTACCGTAGCATAGCTTAGCAAAACCTGAAGCACAATGCAGACTTCTGAAAAGCAGGTACTGAGTGAAGAGATTCAGTATTTTACAGAGGCTTCACACCGGTTTCAAAAAGCTTTCTGGAAACACTCAGCTCTGAACCCATTTCACCCACAGGGGCTGTGCTATATGCAGGGATTAGATATGAATGCTCAGAAAGATTCTGGGAAACAAAACGCATTTTTGCCCCTTGCAGTATCTTAAAAAACAGCAACACCAGCTAAAGCAAGGAAGAACACACAGACAATAGCTTGATCCTGTTCTCACTGAAGCTAATAACAAATATTCCCTCTGAGTTCTATGGTAGCAGGACCTAATCCAGAGAATTTTGACCTCACAAAAGGAAGAAAGCTCCACAATATTCAGAAACTAACAGCCAAGCACATGAATAACATTTCTGGCTCTACTTATAAGAAGTACCGCATTTCTGTCCTTCCTTCTTGGCCCAGGGTTGGCTGCTACCTCACGCTTTTATTTCCTGCAAATAATCACTGAATGACTGATAATTCATTTCCTCAGTTTGTGCTGGTAACAGAAAGTAACTGGAAGCAAACAGTTTACAGGATCACTAGAAAAGAATTAGTTGCAGACAATAAACACTTGAAAAAAATTCCTGTGACAGAAGGAAACTGTGCAATACTTTGGCATACACAGAGCAAGAGACAGTTAATAAGGTGATGCACTCTCCCTAAACTGGAGATTGAGAGTTTCACTGATTTGCCTTGTAATGTGTTGTGTGCATACATGGACATTTACTACTGCTATGGTTTACCCGACCGAAAACTGTTTTAAGGAATGTTAGATCACAGTCTTGTCATTGCTGTAGCTTACTATGTGGCTTAGAGTCACTTAACCTCTGGGTACACCCTACAAACAGAAGATAAAAAACACACAGGCATTTCTGTAAAGCACATTCAGGAGGTAAATCTCTCACTTCAGAGACAAATACCTGCACATAGGCATATTCCAGGCTTCACTGGGCTTTGGATCAGGCTTGAATACAATTGATTTAATTCAAACACACACATCAATCCTTTATCTCTTCCCTTCGTTCCTCTCCCCTGCTGTAGACAATACTTCTCTCTTCACCCTCATCCAAGCTTCCTGTGTAATTAAAGTTATCATTGATTCCTGCCTTCCTTCATCCCCATGCTCAGACTGTTGCCAGATCGCTTCTTCTGCACACTATACACAAAACCAAGGCTGATTCTTTGTCTCTCTGCCCAAGCCACTAAGTCATCCCTCGCTCAAGCCTCACTTCCAGCCTCCCTTGTGTGCTTTACAGATCTCTACCCTGCCTGGATGCACCAGTGTTTAAACCTCTTCCCCCTGCCTCTTAAACACACATGCACTCACAGGTTACCCTTGCCTCCCAAGCTGAAGTAATATTCTTATCCTTGCATTCCAGGGCCTGAAAAATGTTGTTGCTCCTACCTACTGTTCATTGGGTCTTTTATCACATCCCACCTTAGTCCCTTCTCTCCTTTAATGACTGTAGTGCCACCAGTTTCTTACTCTGCTGTTCCCTGTATGTCTTCTCCCACACCCTGGAGCTCCCTGTGCTCCTTGCTCCTCCATTGCATATCAGCCCATTGCATCTAAAATAAGCTGTTCCCTGACAGTTAACCTGACAGCACACGGTTTGAGAGGTAGCAGCCAAAGCCACACAAATTCCAACCATGCCATTCCCCAGTTCCTCCTCATCTCTCTAATCATCTTCTGCAACACTCCAGTTCTACCTGATGATCTCTGAACCACACCTACAGGACCTTCAGCCTTCCTCCCACATCGCCAAAATCACAGCACAGACCCTAGGTTCCTTCCCACAACTACCAGCTGACCTGGGAATGACATGTGCTATGACTCCTTCCATGGTACATGCATTGACTGCTTGACTGGTGCCGGCCAGCTGGCAAGCCAATTAACAACCTACCTATGGAGTTAACACTGTGGCTTTTACCTCCTGACAGGCACTGCTATGAGACAATCTCCTATCCAGTAGCTAATTCTTACAAATAATGTAGAAACTTAATATCTGAGACCTCTTGGACCCATCTATTTTGGCCACAATCACTTTGCAGATCCCAAAGTTAGCAGCAGTGGAAAAACAGATTGCTTAAGCCTCATTTCCTTAGGAAACCAGGCTACAAATACAGTCAATCCACTCCCCACCCATTTCCATCTTTCAAAGTTCCTTTGAATAGCTATGTACCCTGGAAAGCCTTGGCTCTTCTACCCTCTGTGCAAAAGCAGAAGCAGACATCCTGATCAGCAAAACAGGGACTTCCAGAGCTTCATGTAGTAGTTGCTAAATTTAAAGCTACAGAGATGTGTTCCTACAGTTTTGGCTAAAACAAACACATACCCTCAGGGTATAGGGAAAGGCAAGGAAGTAATGACTGTCCTGGTTTCAGCTGGGATAGAGTTAATCTTCTTTCTAGTAGCTGGTATAGTGTTATGTCTTGGACTCAGTATTAAAAGAACTTTGGGAACACACTGATGTTTTCAGTTCTTGCTAAGTTGTGTTTATATCAAGTCAAGAGTTTTTCAGCTTCTGATGCCCAGCCAGCAAGAAGGCTGGAGGGGCACAAGGAGTTGGGAGGGGACGCAGCCAGGACAGCTGACCCAAACTGGCCAAAGGGATATTCCATACCATGTGACATCATGCCCAGTATATAAACTGGGGGGATTTGGCCTGGGGGGGTGGGGATCGCTGCTTGGGAACTAAATGGGCATCTGTCGGCAAGTGGTGAGCAATTGCATTGGGCATCACTTGTTTTGTATATTCCAATTCTTTTAGTATTATTGTCATTTTATTGTTATTATCATCATTATTAGTTTCTTCCCTTCTGTTCTATTAAACTCTTCTTATCTCAACCCATGAGTTTTATCTTTTTCCTTCTGATTCTCTCCCCCATCCCACTGGGTGGGGGGGAGTGAGGAGCAGCTGCGTGGTGCTTAGTTGCTGGCTGGGGTTAAACCACAACAGTGACATTCATTAGTGAGTGAGGAAAAGCTCACCTGCAGCACCAAACAATCAACCACAACATTCTAACAATTCTTACACTGCTCCATGCTGGAGGTC
The DNA here is from genome assembly GCA_035590195.1 of Aviceda cuculoides. NCBI lineage: Eukaryota > Metazoa > Chordata > Aves > Accipitriformes > Accipitridae > Aviceda > Aviceda cuculoides. The sequence goes on from JAVJGG010000054.1 coordinate 41,864,957, forward strand.
TACATCAATTGCAATGGCCTTGAAAAAGGACAAAACAGCAGCTGTAAAGAAATCACTGAAGAGTCAACTAATTGTGCAACAGGAGGCAAAAATCTAAGTAAAAGGTTAGTCTGCCTAAAGAATAGGATAAGGATTAATGCTGAAAATCTTATAATCCTATTACGCACATCATCAGGAGCAATCCCCAATCTGGACCACTATGTGCGCTTCCAGTCATTCTTTGTCAGAAGGGACATGACAGAGACAGAAGGGGAAAGGAGAAGAGCAATGAAAGCGTGCAGAAGCGCCCTGGGGAACATCTATAGGAGCGACTGTAAATGGTCCAGTTGTTTCTTTTGCAGCAGAGGCAAATAATTGAGGTTATTCGCTCCTACTCCTGATACAGTGTAAGGGGACGTTCAACTGAATCAGGAGAACAAAGTCAAAAAGGAGGGGAGAAACCCTCACCAGGAGTTAATCTGTGGAACTGAATAACTTATCTATTTATATAGTTATATTACGTAGGATTTGGGGTTTGGTTTTGGTTTTCATTATTCAAGTTTACAACCAAATGAGACAGGAAAGGACTAAATTTCCCATATTGTGGGGTTTCCTGATTATCAGGGGAATATCAGGGGAATGAGTTGCTTTACAGCAATTGAACTGTTAGCTCCTCTTTAGCAATCTGTCATATTCTAGGGGAGCAGCTGCACCACCGCCAAACCTCTTTCTGTCTCCACTTACCAGGACAGCCACAGCCAGCCCTGGCTATTTTATCCTTCTATTCCTTCTTGGGATCTGCTAGTGCAGTGACCTGACCATCACAGAGCACAGGCTAACCCAGATGTGACAATATTCCTAATAGCATCTAGGTTATAGCCTGAGGATCGACCAAAGCTGCTACCAGGACCTGGGAGGGCCCCACATGACATCTTGAGTTCTGATGATTTGGTCATGCTATTTTCCTCATGAGGGACCTGATCCTACAGCCATTTACCTGTAAAATTAACTCTCACATTCAGTACAGCAGCCACTGAAAAAAAATGGAAAGACTCTCAGCGATTCTCAGGAGTACTGGCCAGGACTTAGGTTACTTCCAGAAATGCCTGCCTATCCATTCTCTTGAGTATAGTATTTTTAACCACACAGGTATTTTCTGGATGGTAACTTACTGTTACAAATATACCAGCACATTGCTGTCCACATCCCAAGCCATCCGAGTTTTGCTCATCTAGTTACCATGCCACCAGCGGTGTTTGGGCTGCCCGAACATTTAGAACATTGAACTACTACAACACAAATAGAACAGCCCTTATTTTGCCCATAAATAACTGATGTTTCCATATCATCAGCACACAGCAGCCAAGATGGCAAACTTCTTCTCAAACACAGGGATGGACACATTTAGGAATCACTGAAATATTTCCTATTTCCTCAATATGTTCACTGGCTGGTGAGTGCTTCTTATGAGCAGAGCAGCAGCTGAGCTGTCACCACGCCAGCATTCCTCACTGAAACCACCACGAAGGTTGCCAATAGGTTTGCATTCCTTATTATCAGTCCTAATTAATGTTCACACAGTGCCACAGATTAAAAATAAACAGCACTGTCTTTGTACCAAAGGTTCCCCGTTTAAATCCAACAGCTGGAGCTGTGAAAATAAGCAGTGCACAAGGTCAGGGAAAGGGTTAATGCAAGCCCCTTCACAGGCCAAATGCCTGATATCCAAGAACTGGCTGGGGTGGAGGAAGCACCAGCTGCAGAGGAGGCTCCAGGCTGGTATTCCCCGGGGAGATGGCTCCTGCAGATTCTTTGTGGTCATTTTGCAGCAGAATAGGTCCTGCACAGTGGCTCCAGGGCAGTCAGGAACTTTGCTCTTCACCCTCAGGTTGGCAGCTGAAGCCATCCCCACCCCGGGGCCCAGGAGATGTGGATGCCTGGACATGCCAGCCTGACACCCCAATAGACTGAAAATACCAAAGGCGCACAGTGCCTCAGTGACAAAAACATCGCCCAAGGAAAGCACTGGGCTCTGGCACCCCTGAGACAGATCAGGCTCCCTTCAAACTCCATTTGCAACTCGAATCAAGCAGCCTCGCAGGGTCGGTGCAGCGCTGCCGAGGACAACCATGCAGCTACGCCCATGTCGCTCGGCCGGTCGTGCACTGCCTCCACAGGTATTTATCAAGGTGTAAAGCTCCACTTGAACAGTCACTCAGCATGTCCCTCTGCTTTAGGAAACATTCCTCCCCACCTCCTTGGTGGGTGACCCGCTTAGCAACTCTGAGCTGCTGAGACCTTGCCCTCATGAGCACTCTGAAGCACCACGCACACCCACAGTGCTGAGGAAACAAAGGGCAGGCCCAGGAGAACTCGTTGTCTAACACAAACATACTCCGCTTTCCATCCAGATCCACCTTCTCAGCCGGGCTACTACAGAAGCAAACGGCAAACTTCATCTTGGTTAACGTAACCTAACGGCTGGCGAAACCTAATCTCTCCTCTTGGTGTAACTGTGGGGTAAAGGGACGCCCGACTGTCCTTCCAGCAGAAATAGCAAGAGCAAGGGTTGTCCTTGATGTTTCTAATTTAAGCAGTCTTGATCTTCCCAAAGCAGCACATACTCCTCTCCAGTTGACACCACGTTTTTTTTTCACCCCCTAAGCCAGGGCACTCCTCACATGGGAGCTGGAAGACAGCCAGGCACAAACAGGTGAAGAGACGTGGTGAGGGGGACGGGTGGAGGAAGTGGCCTTGGCCAGCCTGGAGCTATCACACAACTATTACATTTACTCACGTTGAGATCCTACATCCAGACTTGTCTACAGCTAAACGTGATTTCCTTTTCCCCACTTCTTGTTACAGGCAGAAGACAGAAATGCTAAAATAACAAAACTACTGATGGAGAGACCTTGTAAAATATTGAGATTGTTGAGATAATACACATGATGACTACTAAAACATGACATTCCTACTAAAACTACCAGCAGTGAAAGGTCTCACAGGGTTGATATTTACACTAACACCCTTGAGCATCATATTTATAGCCCAACCAAGATTAAGCAGGTACTTCACTCTTACCAGGGTTATTGTTCCAGGCTGCCTTCAGACTCAGAATCACATCAGTTTACACAGAAGCTAATGCTTCAAAGTTTTCTTTACAGTGCTTCACAACAGAAAAGGCCTGTGTAGTTGCTATAAAAGTACCCCACGGCTCTGCAGCTATTTTAGGAAGCACATTTATTGCAGGTAGATGGCTTACTAAGCTGGTCTGTTCTACTTCACACTGCCTGTAGTGGAGCTGCCTGGCCCAGCGCAGATGGGCTGCCGACGAGCAAGGGGAATTTGTTTGCCCCCAAAGCAATGCTTTAAAGGAAGACTCTGCGCAGAGAGCGTGTAGGCCTGGTGTGGGGCGAGAAGCCACAGGTCGATAGGAATGCTGTGCCTGGCACACGCCACAAGGCTCCCAGCAGCTGCCTGCAAGAGATAGTATTTCGTGGGCCTCACCCGAGGCATTTGCCCTGTCGCCGCTCCTCCCCTCGGCTCAGCAGGACCGCAGAAGAAAGCGGTCCACGGCACTGAACTTTCTCCCAGCGCTGGCACAGCCCACGGCCTCGTTCAGACCCTTTCGGGGGAGAAGAAATAATTCAAAGTGTGATGCTGAGGGGAATAAAATCTGTGCCTTTTAGAGAAGAAAACAGTCTCTGCTATGTGACCGGGTCAGAGCAGCCTCACTGCTCCAAAAAGGCAGGGCTTAGCATCTGGGTGCCCCTGGTGTTTTTCCTATCCAGGAGTGACCGTACAGTTCCTACTTTGAGAGCCCTGTCTTTTTCCAAGGCAAATAAATGGCAATTTGAAAACTAAATGGTATGTTTTAGATGGGAAGGGCTGCTTTTCCTGACTCTGGAGGGGGATGTTTATGTGGAAAAAGGCTTTTTTAGAAGCATTGACATTATATTCCAGAGATGACAGATGGTCTAAAAATCTGTATTGTGAGTTAGCCTACAGATTTATGGTAGGCTCATGATACAAAAGGAGCAGAGAGAGACATATAACCTAACCAAACTAATTTCTAGGCTAAAAAAGGTATAAAATATGGATTGCACATCAACAAAGAAGCTCTGCATTATTTTCATACAAAACCACAAAAATCATGCTGCAAGTATTATTTTGGAGTTATTTTAATTGATGTTATGTGAATCAACTTTTAGGGAGCGTAAACATGTACAGAAATCCCAATTTAGAGCATAAATCTACATTCTGTGTATCCAAAAACTCAGTGCAGGTTATGATTTGATGGTGAAAGTCTTCCGTAAGTGCTACCACTGCCTGAGGAGGTGGTGAGAAACACAAAAGCTCTTGTTTGTCTATTCCTCATTGAAAGACAGCTTTAGACTTCTAGTGTTGCACTCACGGGACGGAAAACGGGAATAAAAAATTAAATGAAACTATAACTCGTCCAAATCAATTGCAACATGATCTCCTTAGAGTAATGTTACTTCGGCTTTCCAGGGACAGAATATTACTAGAACACTTTAACTAAGTGCAAGGAATATTTTAGCTCACGAATGTAATTTAAAAATCAAACCAAAAGACCTCTTTGGCCCAAATATTCAGCGAAAACTATGAAAAATGTTGACTTCCCATGGGTTACCAATGGTTCAATCAACTGAAACAAATCAAGCAGTCCCAAGGCTGCTCTGAGTAGCACCAGGTAATGGAGATCTCCACAAGCTCTTGGAGGAGGATGGAAACCCCAGTTAGATCTCTACACTAGCCGAGGAGAGCAGTTTGGTATAGGAACAGGTATCAGGCACCCTCATGGCCAGCTCGGTGCAAAACAGCCTGAGGAGAACATCTTACTATTGTCTGGACATTTCTATAAATATGCTAGTAAATTAACAATAAACAGCATAACTCCTTCCATCACTAACTGACCTTAACTTCTTACATATCTGAGGACTCTAGAACGTTAACAACAAAAAAAACCTAGAAGACCAAACATTTGGAGAGATCAGCCACATTGAAAACACGTGGGACCCAACTCAGTCATCAGCTCTATGTTTCAGAGCTGGTATCAAACTCCTAGTTAAGTAAAAACCCAACTAAACAAACAAAAAACCTCACACCCAGCTTTAAAACATCTCTTCTAATTTTGATAACACATTTCAAAGAAGGATTTCAAAGTACAGTATAAATATTAGTGACTTCAGTATCAAAGTTGATTGCATTTCAACTGATTTCTGATTATTTCTATTTCATTAGTGTTTTATGTCTATTTTGAATGATAAGGACAGTGAGACCCAACTGAAATTATACAGGAAGCTCATGTCAGAGACATGAACAATACCAAATTTTCAACTCCAGTTTTAAAGCAAGTGTAGGAAAACTAAGGCAAGATGATTCTACAGGTAATTTCAGAATATTCAGACCGTCTTAACACTTTCGTTAGTACGGGTATCAGAATGCCACATGCTATATATAACAGCTGTCACATTGCAGGGAGTTCACGGGCCATGCAAGCCACATTTCTCTTTATGGCCCACAGACACAGACTGGTATTTCTTCTGGGTACTATAACAACATTTTAGGGAGGGGCTAGGCACCTGCTTTTTCACTAGGACCTGCAGAATGTTTTTAAAAAAGTAAAGAAAGGAAAATGAGACACTGTCATACAGCTTGAAAAAGACAGACTTCTAGTCTTTTCTCATATGCATTTGACAAGGATTTCTAGTATGAATTTAATAGAGTTACTTCCTCCAGGGTCTTTTCTCATTTCATTCATTCTTTTTAATCCCTCCATTTTATCTGGTTAATAACAGCATCTTAATGAAATGCATGGTACAAATGTGATAAACAAGGAGGGAGGTATCTCCAGCTGGAGCTAAACTGATACAGACCAGCCTCCAGTCTAACCTAGACATAAAGGAGAGGAAATCAGAAGGAAACAAGCCTCTGTACTGAAGCCACAAATCACTAATGAATAATCAATCAGGGCTTCTGGCTACACCTCTGAATTCAGCTTCAACTACCAGTAAAATTATTTGTCTCTAATTAAAATAAATTAGAAGAAAAATGACCATTTAGTGCTAGTGCTAAATCACAGTGTTAGGATAAGTGATAAAAACCAGCAGGTAGGGGAGCCTAAATAACACCCTGACCTGGCACCTCTTAGGGTGACATCCATCACGACCAGTTAATGGGAGAGGCTTTAGAGAACACCTGACAGACTGGGGGTGGTTAGTACCTACAGGGATATGAGACTCATTATGGAATACATGGCCAGATGGTGGATTAGGGCTCACACATGAAATGAAAAGCACACCTACGTGACAGTACAGTGGTACCCTGCTTAGTCTTGTTTCACATCTTGTTCCTTCGCATGCACAGTCCACAACAGTCAGGATGTAAAATACCTACTGAATCTCCTGAAGTTCTCCTGAAGAACACAGGGGACAGACAACACTTTGGCTTCCATGCTACCAAGGAGCTTCATCAATAGTGCTCATTGGAGAGTAAATGAACTTCCAGTGTTGACTCTGGAGGAACCAGACTCACCCAGCACCTAAGGAGCAGCACCAATCCCCTGCCAGATGTAAATCGTCAGCCCATTTTCTCCTGTATCAACAAACACCAGCTTAAGTATTAAAAAAAGCCCATCAACACTAAACCAAACCATTGTAAACATCCTTCTTCCCCACACTCTCCCATCTCAGAAGAGAAAGAGCAAAACCCATGTGACATACCATTTAATGTACTACTGGAAACTGTTCAAGTGAAAGAATGGTGAATGTAATAAAAGAAATAGAAATGTGTCCTTTAGACTAGAATCACAGAGTAATTCAAGTAGGAAGAGAGCTCTACAAGTCTTTAATCCAAAACAGGGCTAACTTTGAGTTTACATCACATTGCTCCAGGCCTTGTCCTGTCGAATTTTCAGTATCTCCATCTCTGGATCCCTGTTCTTTATATCTAAATAGAACTTCCTTTGCTGCAACTTGTTTCCATTGTCCCTCAACTTTTCACTGTGCGCCTCCACAAAAAGCCTGGCTCTGTCTTCTCTGTAACAACCCATCATGTTTTTGAAGACGGCAATAAGATCTCCCCTTTGCTGTCTCTTGTTCAGCCTGCACAAACTCAGCCCACTCACCTCTCCTGGTGCACCATGTGCTCCAGTCCCCTTCCACCAGACTAACTGCAATTTGCCGGTGTGCTCCTTATCCTAGGGAGACCCAAATGGGATAAGCCACTCCAGCCAGACACTCTCTCACACTTGTCAAATAGAGGGGAACAATCACTTTCCTCAACCTGCTGGCGAACCCTCTTACTAAACCAATCCTGTATCGAGACCTGGAAGAGAACAGCACTGCACCCTTCCCTTCATCAGAGGTGCGGAAGAGACAGGGACCCACTCCCTGAATGATGAGGAGACCTTTCCTTGCTGCTTGGAGAACCTTCTTGCTCAGTCGCACCATACCCTTTTCTTCCAAGTGGTGCTGTGCCCAAGGAGCTAAGCTTGGGTCATAGTATGACAATAATAGATGTCACGCTGCAGCAGGACTCAAAAAATGCTCTTTTTAGCTTAGTCCGAATGAGCTGTTGCAGTAGTACAAACCTCACTTAGCTACCTGCAAAACAAAACTTGACTGCCAAGGGAAATATGTGAAGAGTAGCACCACACTGTCTTAACTCTGGGACTTAACACAGACCAGGTTGCCGTCAGCAAACAGCTTTAAAAAAAAGGGGGTTAGGGAGATGAAATGAATATTTACAAACACTTATTGCTTTGATTCTCTTGCTCAGCTCAGCCATTTTTGGTGAGCTAGAAGAACAGCTAGATTTCCCTTATCTCTACAGCCACATATTCACAGTGTAAGGCTTTGCGTCATTAACTGTACAGCATTGCTGTGAAATACAATGGTTTTATGGTAATGCTGTTGCATGATCTATTCTTACATAAAGCCACTAGTAGGGAGGTCATTATCAGCTTATTTACTTCTATGCCAAACACCACAGCCCATGGTATGTATCTGGAGATAAAAATGACACATCCTTTCTTTTGCTGGAGCTGGGAACCTTGCAAAGAAAGTAAATTACCCATACACATGGCTAATAGTCATGTTATGATAATTTTTTTAAAGGATCAGAGGCTGCAATGTCCAGCAAAGCCTTGACTGAGCTAAAACTTATTTAAAGGGCTTCCTTAAATGACACTCTCCACTGCAGTCCCTAAATTCATCCTTTAGAAGTTGGAGAATTGTATTTTCAGGTTAAATGAAGAAAGATTAAATGAAACTGATTCTAAGAAGAGTTATATTCAGCAATTTCAAAGGGTTCACTTATGGTAGTAACAGGACAAATACACACCCCAGGATTCAGGAAGCTTTAATTTCTCTGACCTACTATACTAATTCTAAGAGACTTTTCACAGCTATAACTGAGTGCACAGAAATACCAGCGCCTCTGTAAGTCTTACCATCCTCAATTAGTTCTCTCCAAGCCTTTGGGAAATAGTTAAGTTCTTGTATCCCCATTTTACAGATCGCTTTCTCATAGGCCCAGATGAGTATTCCCCTGGTTGGACATTCATCACGCAGTGCTGACATGCAAAAGCTGTATCTGTTGTGCCTTTAACTTGCTGGGGTTGGGCAGAATATTGTCACTGTTTCTGGCTTGAAGCATACCAGCATACAGTGTGGGTGTACCAATATACTCTCAGGAGGAGATGCAGTTGCATAGCCTCTAAAATTCATGCCATTCCCAGAGTAACACTTGCATGTTGCCCACAACCACAGCCCAGGTTAAAAATTTCTGACTTACAATCCACTTTGCAGGTGCATGTGGCAGATATAACTCATGCAATTTGCACAGGACTCTAAAATATCTTTGGTTTTGCTCAGCAAAGATTATATATGTACAAATGTATACACAAAGACAGAAATACTGGAATTTAGACACTTCCTCAGCACTCTGGGATGTTTCTTAAAATGCAAGGCTTCTCTTTTGAACTTTGGAATCTCTTCTTATCTATTTAACTTTCCTACCTCACAATTCATCCCACAACTGAATATTCTGCTATAAGAAGAAAATTCTTACCCTGCTCCTTTCAAATAATTTTATCTCATTAAATATGTCCAGGTTTTGTATTTCTTGACCAACATCCAATTTCTTCATTTAATTTCTGGTGTTTTCCTATCTTACCATAGCTTCTCCCTGAAGCTTAACAGGTTAAATGCTTTCCTGTTACACCAAGGACTCTAGATTTCAGTCCCTATAGTGTTTTAGTAAGTGAACTTTGGGTCTTTTAACTAAAGATAAGACAGAGGAAGGGGTTTCTTTTAGCTTTCACCAATTTTCATAGCACTACTACTATTCATCTGCATTACAGTTTTTAACAACCAGCTATTAGCTAAAGCTCAGGAGAGTTAATAGCGAGAACAGGTATCTATCGAAGCATCTCACAGTACAGCACTTCATACTGACAGCTTCACAACATCAGCTGCAAATCATAGATTTTGGACGGAGAGACTCCTAGGGTAAAAATCTTCAGAGAAGCCTGAGACAACAGGAAGTTTTCAGAGATGACTAATATCTACAGGTTCCACTGACCACGCTGGAAATTAAATGATTTTCACCACTGGAAATCAGAAGCTTGGTCACAGCCCAGGTAGAGCCAATGTGCGATCTGGAAATAGAAGTCACAATTTCCAGGCTATGTTTCTGTGCTAGCCTTTCTCACCTTCATTATTACACTTAGATGATCTCACTCTGTGAATACAGCTTAGTATCACAGTACTGCCAATTTTCACATTTGTTCATTTAATCTCATCAGGTGATTTCTTGGAAGTGACTATAGGAACATCTCAGTTCAAAATAAATTCTCAGACTTAATGTTTCTCAGAAAAAAGCATGCAAACAATCTTGCAGGTTCAGAGTACAAATCAAAAGATCAGATGCACAGAGAGATATATATATGCACATATCATAAAAGTTGGAATTTTAAATCCAGTCGCACAATTTGGTGAAGAGGTGAAGTGGTTTGACTCAGGTTTTTTTAATGCCTCCAGACAGCAGCATTGCCACACAGATACTCAATCTTCATTCTGACGGAAGATGTCATGTTCCCATTTGCATTCAATTTTGATCTCTCACAGACTTCTCATATCTTTCTGAATTTCAAGCTTTGGCTGAGAGCATTACAGAGTAAAAGGGATAAGCCCTGCCACTCTCTTCTATTCTGCATTTCCCCAGACACAAATGCGTTCAGATCAGGGCCGATTCTTACACTGTGAGGAATACCTCTTTGTTTCGGGCTTGGATAAAAAGCCAGTACATTGAACAATTCAAAACAGTAAATTAGGCTTTGCCTCTTCTCTTTCTTTTGGCTTAGTGACTTCACCTCTTTTCCCTTCTCACGTTCTCTTACACACATATACCTTGCAGCTGACAGCTACTCAGAATATAAAATGAAATATAAACTGAGGCTTAGGAGCCAGATGGAGACTTCACAGAAATAACTTTAGAGGAAAGCAAAGGCAAAGACAGCCAATGCTTCCAAGCCCATTACAGAGATTTCTAAGCAAGCAGCTGCTTGAGAATGCAGCTTGTACTTTTTGTGGGAACGCCCACACGGCCTGCTATCTTATGTATGCTTTTCCATCACTTCTTATTCATTGTAATACTGCTGGTTTAAATGCCACAGTCCAGTGCTTGTTCTCCTTCCCAGGCAAGAAGATTCACACAGAAGGATGACAGTGTTGCAAGTGCCACTCTCCAAAAACAAAGCATTGCTGTTTTGAAATGAAATGGTTAATTGTTTCAAACACAACACGTAGCTGTATAAAATGTGCCTTCAGAACTGGATCTTCACAGACTTCAGCCATTTATGGATTGACTGCCCAGGGTGAGGTTTCTTGGTTTCAAGAATACACCTAAAACACAATAGTGTTTGAATAGGGATCTGATTTGTTACAGCCAAGTATCTGCTAACCTCAGCAGAATAATAATTGAAAAAGAATGCTGAGCTATTCCAGTGACTGTATAGCACATCTGAGTACAAAAACCTCAGGACACACTATAGCAATGAGAGGAAAAATATCTAATCTATAAGTAAATCCTTGTGGAGTGTGGAGGCAGGGAAGAGAGAGAGAGAGATTTTAGTGTGGGTTTACATGAGATTAACTATGAATCATACACAAACCACAAGGAAAGCAGACTGGTTCAGTTTCCAGTACCATGCAAAATCTGGCATAGTATTTATGTACTTAAAATGCATGTCCTGCCTCATGGACAACAGGCAAGATCTTTCACTCTGGCTGTATGCAGTCTCTTAACCAGCTTTGCTCATTCTGCAGTGGTCTAGGAATAATCTGTAGAAATATGCATAAGGTCTGTATCATCAGTCATGTATGTCACATCCCCTTGGGCCCTGGAAATGGCTGTCAGCAATCCCTTGGGATTCCCCATTCTGGAAAGCCTGCAAAGCAGCACTGATTTAAGATAGCTAGGATCAGGGATGCAAGCTAAGAGCTAATGGCAGCAGGCCATGCTTAGCCAGCATGCTGCAATGTGCAGCACCCTCTCTCACAGATCTCCACATAAGGGTACAGGGATGAAGCAAGAGAGATGACAGAGTTTCTCCCTGTCTGACACGACTAAAGTAGCTTTTAAAATATACGTGTTTGGGTGGTCTGCAATGAGGCATTAGGATTCTTTAGACTGAATCTAAAGAGAAAGTGGTCATGCTCTTCATCTTCAGCTTTCAGTAGGTATTAACACTTACTAGAGAAAAGCTCAACAGTGAAGCTCAACAGAGAGCTCCAGATCCGAGGTCAGAGACATCTTGATTACAGACTTTGGGATGGCCCATTTGATTGGCTTTGGTTGCTGAAGTGCAGAAAAGCCATACTCTAATCTAGTGATGAAATTTCCAGCATTAGACTGAAAGAAAGGATAAAATAACTGTCCTGACTTAATCATGTCTTTGGGAGCCCTCCATCCTCAGTCTGTCCCCACTCAAAGGAGAGTTTAACTTGAGGCCCACAGGGAACAGAAGTCCTGTGTTACCTTGAACTGGCCAATTTCTGTCCTATAATATTCATTTTTCAAGGATCCAGCTGGCACCCTCGACAAGGCCCTCACCATTCTGAGCTACAAACACAACCTTGGGACTCTGACCTGGGTACTTACACCACTCACTGACTTCAGCAGAGCTGCACCAGTTAACACAACTTGAAGCTCTGCTATTGCCTTAGGGATGAGAAAATGATTGCGGTTTGCATTGAATCAGCATTTTCCAGCTATTTATTCCCCCTGTCTGCAGAACATCCACTCTTGATCCTTCAGGTTTACCACAAGCCAGGACTTGGAATTTTTGTGGCAGTTCTTGTTAAAATTTGGCAACGCACCACTTACACCTACCAGTGACAAAACAGAGAAGCTGCAGTTATCCCAGATAGGAAATAATTTTTTTTCCCCCTCATATGCTGTGGGTTTTTTTGTTAGAAGATTACATCGAGAACTTTTCTATTAAATTCCGTCTTTTCTGTTTGGATGATCACTTTTCATTTCACGAGGATTCTGTAAGGCTTTTTTGAGCATATAAAACGATACACTTATTTGATTGCTAGATTAGAGAAAAAGAGTTGGTGCAATTCCTGTTGGACCTAAGAATCTCCAAATCTTCTAAGTGAATGTGTATTTACTCAATTATCTCTAAGTGTTCAGGTGCTAGACCATCATTACAAATTCCCATCTAACAGTCAGCTGTAACAGAACACACCATATAAAAGGATCTCAAAATGCTATCCAAATACTGATGAAACAAGCTTTATCTAACTAATGCTGTGAGATGGAAGACTACTAGCACATACACAGATGTAGGCAGTAAAACACACGAGATTCTAGTAGGCCTGTTCAAAATTACCACAGTAGTCTATGTTACAGATTCATGACAGTTATATACATCAACAAAAATGGATATATCTATGAGAGAGAGTCGATATCCTGAGAAACAATCATTAGATCACAGTTTCTCCCTAAATCATTAGAGTCAGTAGGGGATTGGTTTGACTGATAGCATTCTGACAGCTATGAAAAGAGGTTAGCACAATATAACAAACATGAGAAAATTCCTACAACATTTATGCAGGAAACTATTTACTCTTATTTCGTTGTCTGTGGTTTTAAGGTATCTTTTAAATAACAGCTTCCTCTCTGCATTTGATCCTACAAGAAAGACCCTTTCTGTATATAGGACAGCAGAGTGTGTTGCCATGGAAATTATTATGATCTACTTAAATTCAACAAATCCAGCCTTATGGGGTATATTCCCCAGAGTATCTCAATTTAATTATTAATGTTCTTTCTAAATAGCAACATCTTTCTGTTTTGACCAAAATCCTTACAAGCAGAGTGAAAACAATAAGCCTGGAAAGTGAAATCCTTTGTTCAGCTGCAAAACAGGTGCAATTAAGCCAGGGAAGATGCAAACAGCCTCCAAGCTGCCCTGCGAATGTGCTTCAACTCAGACCTAGATGGATCATCTGGAAGAGAGAAACTCTCATTCAGTGCCTGTGTCCATTACATTCCTGGCCTCTCTGCTGTGATTTCCAGCAAAAGTACCAGCTAGGATAGTAGTGGTTTTTTGCAGAGGTACATGTTCAGTGGAATCGAAACACGGACCATCAATTCATTTCCATATAGCCGCCAGTCTTGCACTCATTCTCCAGCTATGCAAGCCCAATGAAACCACTCAATCTTCTCCCATTAAATACATCACTAAACACAAAGCCTTTTAGCCTCAGGGCAGCTCCAGCATCCTTCTTTCTCCTCCAAGTGCCACCATGAATTCTGCAGGTAAATTTTAGGAGCCTGATGGTGTTATTCAGGCTGATCTAACACTGGAGATAGTTTCTTGTGGGTGACATAATGAGAGGCTCAGAGATCTAAATTTAGACATGCACAGACACATGTCATCCCAAGGCCGCAGCAGAAGAGACAGCAGGACAAACAGAACCCTTCCACAAGCAGGATGAAGTTCAAGAGCCTCAAACTGCTCGTCCACAGAAGGGCCCAAAGCTGAGCATGGCCCAGAACAGCCCTGCGGGAACTGCCCAAGGCAGAACAGCAACCTTATCACTATGGCTGTTTAACGTGACCTGCAGCCTCAGTAAGCTGCTCTCCCCACATGCTTATAGCAAGCGTTAGGGCATTTGTGCCAAAGACATCAAGACAAAGGTAGCCATGAAATGTTGTGATGACAGGAGAAGGTCATCTTCCTGTGATTGCTCTGCTCTTAATCTTGACCAGGTGCTTCCCATCTATCCTCCCTAGAAGGGTATTTGTCATGAAATGCTATCTAAGATTCCTGGTTTCACTCCTCCATGAGTGCTTCTCAGGCACTGACAGACAGCTCTGCTACGAAAGAGGCCAGTCTATGCAAAACATCTCAGAGCACCTCTGAACTTTCGACCATTGGCTTGGAAATTTCAACTCAAAATTCATATTTACATTGCCCCTCCAATTCTACTCCAGAGGGTGTGCCTCATGCCCACATCAGGGTCTATCACATGTAAAGCAGATATGATAGTTTAGATGGATAGAAGTTATCACTAAGCCTATTTTACAGGTACCAAATCAAGAAAGAATAAATAACCTGCTCTCTTCCCACAGGGAGTTTGCAGCACCACTGAATCCAGGCACTTGACATTCTCATACATAATCTGCAGCACAAGTCCTTCCCTCCTCCCTCATATGAGGCTGGTTATTGGTCATAAGCCTCCCTACAAAACATGAAGCAAGAAATGTCTGTCAGTTTTCAGCTTTCCTCTAAAAACACTTATTTAGAGGCTGGAAACAAGAAATAGAATAAATGAGCTCAACAGAGCTGAATGAAAGGAAGCAACAGTATGAACTCAATGGAATAGAAATGCTTCTTGAGCATGAGCTGCAACTGTTTGTTGATGACGATAGCATCAAATTGCTTAGTAGACTCAAAGGCAGGCTACACACATTTCCCTGGCATCCTTGGGACCCCTCCAAAAAGGCACAAAATTCCAGACGTGAGGGGCATTCTTTCCAGCTCCTCACAAGTAGGTTCTTCACGACTGGTTTTGTTGTCCTGTAGAATTTGCCATTTTGGAAGGCAAAAGATTACTGTTGGCTCCACGAGAGAGAAGGAGGAAAGACAGACTGCAGCTTTGTTGATCAGTTGATTGATTCCTTCTTTGGAACTGGTTGTTTCTTTATTAGCAATTAGCACATTAGCAGTAAGGGACACAGCAAGCAAGTAGGCAGCATCTGAAGAAACAAACCTTTACTAAGCATGACACCAGGCCAGCGTTCTCAGCTGTCCCCCTGTTGCTCCCAAGAGTCAATCTCCAACTTGACACTTAATCCTCTGCCTCCATATAAATGTGTGTCCCTTCTGAAACAATCCTTGCTGTTCATTTCTATGTACTGTACAACCAACATCTCTCCTTCTTCGGTACCATCCTTGCCCTTCTTCTGGCTACGTGGCAGCTTTTACCAGCCTGCAGGTTGCTGCTTTACCACCCATGTAAAATTAAAATCCCTTATCCTCCCCTTTTAGATCCTGCAAAATGTGTCTACAAGAAGAGGGGAAAAAAAAAAAAAAAAAAAAAAAAACCAGGGTACCCTACTAAGGAGATATGCCTGCTCTGAGGTCCGTATCAAAAGATGGAGTGGTTCTTGTACGAAGCTTGGGAAAGTACCACTCATGTTTCTAGCCCTGGCATGCCGCTCCACGTCTGGAGTGGCCTCCTGGGTCCTGCCTGCAGAATGAGCAGGCACGTCCTGTTATCTCAGTCCCTCTCTTCAGAAGCACACAAGTCATGGAAAGATAAAACACAGTTTTCATTTTGTCGCTTCTTCTAGTTCATTCTCACCACTCTGCTCACCATCTGTTTTGCCTATAATTCATCACTTTAAATTAGGAGCTCCTCAAGCAGGAATCTTGTCTTACTACATGCATGTGAAATGCCAAAGCAGAACACAAACACTATACCAGTAACAGTGTCACAAAGAAATTACCAAGGAGCACAGGATCAGTCTCAAATGATTCACCTAGAAGGCAGAGTTGCATTTATTTGTACATTACTTATTTTTATATTACTACAGAATTTAGAAGAACCAACTAGAGACTGAACCCCATTGTCTAGAGTGCTGTAAAACCAAAAATACTAAATGAGACTTCCTGCCCAAAAGAGTTTATAATCGAAATAGCATACGAGTGATAACAAAAGTATGTGACTCCTTCCTCTGCAAAAAGCAGCATGTGATTAACTTCAACAAGACAGGCGATTTAAGTGAGATTTTGCCATATAAGTGTTTTGCTTGCAAAGAGCCTGATTACATGGATGCGTCCCTCCACTGAGCCATTTCATCTCACAACACCTCCTTGGAAACTGCTGAATGGCCCTGATCAAGTCAAGTGGACAAGTCAACAAAAGGAAATCTAGACTCAGATCCTAGCTGCCTAATGAGGACATAGAAGAAATTTTCACATATAAAGGTTCTACAGCAATACAAACTGGCCAATACTTCTGCAGCACTCAACTCTTAATCTACCTTTATGATTAGCCTGAAAGTTCCCAAGATACCACCTCTGCCTGCTGAAAGCATGGAAGCAGAAAGGCAAATGAACTGCTTAGTACCTAGAAGCAATTGGTCAAGAAGTAGGAGGCATGATTATATGTCCTCCTTTGTCTTCTCTGTACCAAGCATTTCCTCTTGACCAAACGGCTCTCTATGCAACACATTACCTTTAATGGAAGCTCCTTAGAGAGGTCCCTCTCCTCTATTAACTGCAATAAGAGCATGAAAGACTGTTTCTCAACCTTTCCTAATCACTGCACCACCTGACCCTTTGAAAGAAACATCTAGCTCATTTTACATCCCACTGTTGCTTAAGGATAGATGACAAATAATAAGTCACGTGGAATTGGTAAAATGTTGAAATGTTAATATTTTACAAAACTGTAATTCAGTAGATATAATTACAAAACTTGTAACTAAAAAAAATGTAGTAAAAAATAGTATCACCTGATTAAATCAGCTAGTATGTAACTGACAACTGCCTGTATGAGGATTTTGGTTTTAGAGCTGAAACGTTTCCACGGATTGCCTGATGTTTTGTGGACCACAGGTTGAGTAACTTGGCTCTACATGTCCCTGCTGGGACTAAGTAACCAATTTTATGTAGTGTAATGCCCAACTTAGTAGCCTGAGTTAGGCAGTCTGGCTATTGCATTCTGCTGTCTATGACACTGACCACAGCACTGAGGATCTGAGAGGGAATGGGTCATTATTCAGAATACTTAAGCCTTTGGTTGCTCAACTGCTTCAAGTAGCATCTATTTAAGTCTGTAGTTTTCTTCTACCCCCTCACACCCATCATGAATCCATAAAACGAACCACAAACAGAATGCCCAATTCCTTTGATCAGATCCCCTTTCATTAAATTATTGATCAAGGAGCTTGGAGAAAACTTATTACCTGTTACCACACGTTTTCTGTGGAATATTGGACACATCACTTGATCTCCCTGTGCCTCAGTACCCTTACCAGTACAATGGCAGTAAAAATCATTCTGATGACACACTACTAAATTAATGCTTCGAAGTGCTTTAATACAGTGAAATGGAAAGGGTCCCACAAAGGCAAAATACTGTATTAAGGCAGCTGCAAAGGCCAAGCCTCTTAGCCATATTCCACAACTTCTAGTTTGGTAAAACATGCTCCCTTACCAAACCAGGATTACATCTGCAATGTATTCATGTGCATGCAAGAAAACCTTCCCCACTGGGGCTAAGAGCATTTCCAGCACATCTGTGCTTCTGCAGGAAAATCTGGGTCACGGTTGACAAAGCAGCAGGCAGCATTATCCCCTGCAGTGTGATCAGCATGGTCACATTTCACATGAAGGGCAAAGCAAATGTTGCACCTGTGCTGGATGCTCCTCTGCCAGTTACTGTCACCAACAGGTTCTGCCCCCTCAGCAGAGCTGTAAAACCTGCAGCAAAGATGCACACGGTGGATGCCGGGCTGAGCTGCGAGCCACAGAGACCGCTTGCTCGTCACGTGAGGGAGAGCAGCAGCACAAAACTGCAAGATCTGTTTCAGAGGGATTACACCACCTTATTGTACAGGTAACATTTCTTTGCAAATTCTGCACGTATGGCAGGGGGTCTGCCCTTCCCACTTCCTAGCTTCAGATCATGTAAAAGTCTACTGCAAACTCATCCCCACAGCCTTAGCAGAGAGCTCAAGTCACACTAGGTCCATTGCCGTATGTCCACATAATTTCGCATCACTGGTGTTGAGGCCTATACAGGGCAATAAATACCAGAATCCTTCACATCACCTGCCAGCTCCAAATAAATAATGTGCGCTGTGAAGAAGGACTTCTATATATGTGGTATATATCAACTGAGAGGCTAATGCTGACATATCAATAACCAAAAGCACGGGTCTGTGCCATGCCTTCGTGAGAACAGCTCTTGCCCACTTGAGCAGATCCTGTCTCTGCCTGCCTCTAGTAAAGAGGATGCAAGTTATCCTTTTCTAACATCATATAATCTCTATTACATGACTTTTTTTTTTCTTCATTCATAAATGTCTTCAGGCTTCCCATACACATGATAAACAGGAGGAGGAAGGATCTGCTAAGTTTCTCTAAAACGGAAATTCATTACTGATGTAAGCAGTGTCTTTTGATTAAATCGATGTCTGACTCAGCAGCACTATGGACTTATACCAGCTAAGGATGGGGGTGGCCAATCTCACCTACCCTTGCTAAAATGGCATCACAGTAACCAAGAAAGAGAAAGCAGAGAAATTGTGACAAGGAAGGAAATTTCACTCATCAGTTTAAAGAATTCTTTGGTTCCTCTTTGGTTTTTTTCAGACCTACCTGCTTCCAGTGACAGCCAGAAGAAAGGATGCCTCTGATAAATCCCCAAATCCCTGTTACTTCCACACAGGGACAGGAATTCCCAGTGAACATCTGAGGCTGCGACCCTATTTCATATCAAACCCTGAGAGATCAGACAGGCCATTACTGATAATTTGATTTAAAAGAAAACAAATACTGGAAAAAAAGCATAATTAAGGCTGGTTTTTTCCCACCATGAAGAACATATTTAACCATTTTATAATAATTTGTAATGCACTTCTAAGCTCCCCACAGCAGGAATTCAAATGTCTAAGTCACACAGCATCATCTCAACTATTGATGACCTGTCTGATCCAGCCTCATTTCTACCGACTTCTTCCTCTGCCACATGTTCTAGATTGAAAAGCTTTCAACAGGCAGTGTGATGTGCCTAACTTTCAGAATTGGAGCCAAAACCTTTATTTCTGTTCTGCATGATCCCAAGCACAGAAAGCAAGTTCCATGTTTCTGGGAAAAGAATAGCATTTCCATGCAAATACAATAGGCTGCATTTATATATACCACTTTTAACTTCAAAATGCTTTTAGACAGCAGACAAAAGGTATAGCAGACCCGTAACCACCTAGGATTGCCAGTGCTATGCACTGTAGCTGAACTGGACTGCAATAACGAAGACATATCCCAAGTCCTTCCACTAGAGTGGCCTCTACCACTTGAAGCAAAAAAGAATCTCCTTCAAGATGAATAGCAATAAACTGTAGATGGTAGGACATGCCACTGATCCCTTCTGGTCTGCCTCAGGCAAGATAAATTCAGCACAGTTCATTACACTTCACAGATGAGGAAATTGAAATACAGGTGTTCCAGGATGTCCTTTCTGATTACTCACAGATGATGAATACAAAAGGAGTTGTAATTAACCCATGAATAACGATGCTATCCCATTGCAGTTATTGTGAGAGACAAAGCAACGAATAAATCCAAGATGCAACAATCACAGTTACAGTGATCCCAGACACCCCTTGGTGCAAAAGTCACCTGTGATCTACTACCATGAGAAGAAGAACATCCTGATTTTATTCTTGTTGAGGTGAGTGAAAAAACTACCTGAACTTTAGTTGGACGAGAACTGAGCTCTTAAAGGAAAAAGATGTCCAGGGACAGGATTATCTTTTTGTTTCACACTTGTACAGTACCAAGTGCAGATCCTGACAACAGTAACGTCTTCAACTTTTAACACACAGCTATGGCAGTAGAAGATGCTACTCTGAAGTTTCTCTCATTTCTCTTCTGGACGTTACCAGCACAGAGCTCTGCAGGCAGAATAGAACAAGCCAGCACTCCAGACCAGCGTCAGCACGAAGTCCAAACACTAAAGCTGAAATTATGTAGGAGATGGTTTGCAGTACGCTGCCTGATCTCCCACTGAAGTGCTCACACTCTTCTTCAGCAATATTTTGGAAATAGAAATTGCCAGGACAAAGACAGTGACAACCAAATCATGGATAACAGAAGCAACAAAGCACCCAAGAGCCAAAGCAAAGGTTTGCTTTTTGCTTTAAAGCCCTTTCTGTTAGCTGAGTCATATCAGACATAACATGGAGATCAGCAGAAGTCCTAAGAGCACAAAGCAACATTCACGGTGTGACTAAACCACACCACTTTCCTCATAATCCTTATCAGTAAGTAAGATCTGATGAAAAAACAACTAACTAGGCAGGAGCAGGGGAAAAAAAAGCCCAACCAGGTGGCTATTCTACTTAGAGCACAGCTGTCTGTACTGATGGATCAACTAGTGATTCATAATGAGATGAGGAAAACAGACTAGATAGATTTAAATCTTTGTCATGATCCTAATCTGAAGACCACTGTACACCGAGGAGTCAGTGAGCCACCTAACAGTTAACCTGCATGGGTGCAGGCCTGTGCTGTGCTGCATGTACAGCTTGGCCTTCTGGCCAGTGTGCTGCACACACCCCTTGGATGCAGGATAAACTCATCTGGTTAATTGTAACAAAGGAGCCTGTAGGAAGCTCACAGTGGTCACCAGCAATTAAACCACCTGAATGTCCTTGTTTGTCTTCATCTAAAAGTGTAGCAACAAGTTCTCTTGTGAACATCCTTTTCATTTGAGAGTAGAAAGGATGAATAGAATTGCCTTTTGTTTTGGTTTTAAAAAGAAGATACTATAAGGGCTCAAAAGACCAAAATGCAAGCTAACCTTTCCACAGACAGATCCGCATGGTGTGCTGTGCCCAGACTGGAGGGCTGTTCCATGTTAGGCAGCTCAGGGTTTCCAGCATCTGAAGGGATGTAAGATTATTTATACTCTCCTCTTTTTCTTTATAATGTTAGCTCTAGTAAATGGTATTTTAAGCAATACTCTAGAGTCTGAGTTTCTTGCTGGGATCATAACAAACCAGCACTTCCTGGTGCAAAACGTTCTTAAAGGATGGATGTATACTAAGTAGCAGTGCAAAGAAAGTGGTGAACAAGCTTGGCTTGCCCTAGGTTTCCTTGCAAAATTCTTTTTTAATTATTACTATAATTACTAAATGATTAACATTTACACTGTATATTCAAATTGTTATTTGCTATTGAAATTCTAGTATAACAAGTAATTAGTACCACCCTCTACACAGCTGATTTCATACTGTGACATGCTATTCAGATAAATAAAGCTGAAGAGAACGGGAAGGTTTGTATGTTCAGCTAATTACCTGACTGAGGATGTCAATTGCTCTGTGTCCTGCCACTATCAGATTTTCACCCAGTCCATGTGTCTTAGATGAAACCACCCATGTGTATGTGTGTGTGCAAAGGCAAGTAAGTTAAACTACCATCTCTCTGTAGACATGCTTTGTTCCTGAAGATTAGCTGGGTTACACGATGACAGGTTTTTTCAAAGTGGATATTAGTCTAGTAGAGAAGAAAGAAAAGCAGCCTTGGACAATACACACTACATCTCACATTGCTGTCTGAGATATCTGCACAGTTATACTGTTCAAATTAAATCATCTAAATATTTAACACGCTTTCCCAGAATGAAGTGCAAACCAAATAATGGCTAGCAACAGCTGCAGATGATATACCTCCAGGGGCTAAATTCAACTCTGGAACCCTGCAAAATCTTCATATCTGACAGCCGCCCAAATTCTTAGTGATACAGAGAGAGCTAAGATCAAGGTGAGTTTTCCTTTTGATGTTTGATATCATTTGGCAAAAGAGGAGCCCTTGAAAATGCCTTTCTGGAACTATGCTGATGGTGCAACATCATGGCACGTTTCTTTCAGACAAAGAAAGTGACAGGCCCTTGCAGACCCTCTACAATAACTTAAGAGCACAACAGATGTTCTCCTGAGTCTGCAGCTATATGTACCAGACAGAGAAAACTGGCAAATGATTCATCTGATTCAGTGCACTAACCCTGTCCAGCCACGTTTTCAGAAGGGAGACAGATCAGCCATCCTGCTGCCCCACCTTAAGCCTAAATTCCCCACACACACGCCCACGAATTTTCTTAGCGGCATCAAAAATGCCCTTTCCTCACTGAATCTCTTCTCAGGTGGGGCAGATGAACATATACCTCACACTTGCTCCATTTTCCCCTGCTGCCTGGGAAGAATTTCCAGGGAATTTCTACCCGTATTCCCACCTACAGCACTTCCAGACACGGAAAAGCTGCAGGACAAGTGCAAAGAGCCACACTCTTCTCCTCCCAGGCTGCCAGGTTAAAGGGAAATCGAGAACGTCTTTTGAGAGGGTGGGCGGCAAGTTACAAAGAGAAACGAAATATTTGCTATTTCTTTTACGAAAAAAGAAAGAAGAAAGCAACGGTAGCGGCTGGGAGACCCCGCGGCCGCCTCTCCCACGCCCCCTCGCGAGTCCCACAGCTAGCCGCACCGAGCCCCGCTAACAAAGCGCCGCTGCCCAAATTCCCGTCCATTTTCCCACCCGCGGATGCTCGATTCCCCCACCCGACGCCGAAGCCGGTTCATCGCCGAGCCGCGGGCGATGCCAACCGTCCTCCTTCTCCCCCGTCACCTTGCGCTATACACCACGGCAGCATTTTGCCCTCCACCCCACCCCCCCCCAGTAATTTTCCCACGCTGGAAAATACCGTCTGACCCCCCTATATTCTCCCTCACCCACCGAGCAGCAGGAGCGCCCCATCCCTAACGACAACCTGCTAAACTGAGCCGAGTGGCCGCCACCGCGTATTCGCAGCAGGGGCGAGCGGGACCCGCGGCGGGCGCGGCGCGGACACGGCACAAACACGCAGGCAGGGACACGCCGACACACGCGTGCAGGTGCCGACCGGCAGAGCTACTCACACCACTAGCCTGGAGATGATCCATGAGACCATGGCGCTGCGTGCCGCAGGGCTGGCTCTCCCGGCAGGGAGGGCTCGCCCCGGCTCCTCGCCCGCCGCCGGCCGCCGCCCGAGTGAGCGGGGCGGGCGGCTCGGCCATCCGGCC